>JAWZYV010016773.1:0-39593 GCA_038373885.1 Cheiracanthium punctorium | reverse complement strand
AATTTTTAAGCGTTCGAGAGCCTCAGACTCACTAGTAGCTGGGATGACAACATCATCCATGTACGGGAGTACAATGCCCTTAGCAATAAGTTCACGAAAAACGGCGTTTATATAACGCATAAAGGTAGATGGACATGTACTAAGGCCAAACGGCATAAATCGGAAGAGATATTGGCCTTTGTGTGTCACAAAACTAGTATAAGGACGGCTTTTTTCGTTTACGGGAACGTGGAAAAATGCATTTCGTAAATCGAGTGTAGAAAATATTGTGGCATTTTGAAGACTATCTAAAATGTCTTCGATCAACGGAAGGGGAAAGTGATCTTTGACTATTTTGCGATTTAATCGTCTGTAATCTATGCATACTCTAGGTTTTCCGTCTTTTTTTGTTACAACTAACACTTGGCTTGCGTAGGGAGATGAACATGGCTCAATAATTCCATTTTCGACCCATTCGTCAATTTGTGCATCTACTATATCACGCTCAGCAAATGGCAAACGTCGGGGTGCGTGGAAAATTGGCTCGTCGTCAGTGAGCACGATGTCAAGTTCAACGTTAGCAGTTTTCGTTTTATTGGGTGCATAAGCCAACAACAGCTTCTCAACGTCAGCGCGTGTTTGACTGGTGACATTCGGGCCGATGTCAAAGATGGGAGAATCGTCAGAAATTGACATAATAGAATTTTGAGGTTCTACAGGATCAGATGCCGTTGGAAGTTTTGAAAATATTACGCCTGCAGGGGAAATGGTTAAATTTGTTTGCTGTATTATGTCACACCCGATTATGAGGTCATAATTTGTGCAAGCATTCGGCACTACAGAAATAGTGACCGGAAAAATTTGGTCGTCAATAGTAACATCACAGTCAAAAGTACCAATGACGTTTGTTCGCGAAAAACCGAAACCCGTCAATACTTTAGTGTTATTCAATAATGGTGGTGAACCTATTTGTACCCATGCAGAATGTCGAAGCAACGTCAAATTGCTACCTGTGTCCACTAATCCGGGGAATTTATTGTCAAAAATAATAACTTCCTTACACATGTTTACAGAAGGAAATTCACGTACGGTATTTACTTTTGCTGGTGAAGTAGAACTATCGTTTCGAATAGCTCGGACACATTCAGTCGACTTGTGACCAAAAAGATTGCATGCTAGGCACTTCGGGCCTCGAGAGCGATTAGGACACCATTTAGACTTGTGTCCGACGTCATTGCAGTTAAAACAACGTTGCAGGGTGTTAGCTGTGTCAGAAACATTAAATTTTGAGGGTTTTCGTTGTTGGTTTGGTTGTTCTGTACCGCGGTTTGAGCTGTCAGGTGAGTGACGAAAATTCGACGAATTTGATCTATTAGCTCGCATGTTATTAACAAAAGTTTCGTAAGTTCTTAATTTTGTCTTAAATTCGGAAAATGATGTTGTCCCATAAAGGATAATTTTGTCTGAGCGGGAACCTTCAATACCGTTTATGACGTACTGAATAACAGAACACTCGTCAATAGCGCAATCGCATCTATTTGCCAATTCGCGCATGGAATTAAAATATTGAGTAAATGTTTCGTTAGGGCGCATTTTTCTTTTTTCAAGCTGCCGATGAATTTCTATTGACGTGACTGTGTCTGAAAACTCGTTAATTAACGCAGATTTAAACGTATCGTATGCATTTAGATTTCTTTGCGACGACAGAAATGACTTCGCGGAACCGGTAATCAATCTTTTTGCAAACACTAATTTTTGTTGATCACTTATGCAAGGGAATAATTGGAAATTTTCCTCCAAGTCTATAAAAAAACTTTTAATTGAATACAAATCATCTCCTGAAAACTTTCTACTATTTGCAGATATATCTCTTAAAAGATACCAGAATTGATTAGTCATATCTGAAACTGCGCTGGGGCCTAGAATGGGGAACTGTGCATTACTCGGTTGGGTAAGGTAAACAGAGCTTGGGTTTTGCATCGCAGGAACACTGTTTATATCAGAGGCACCATTAGGGGAAAATTGACCTACATTCGTGCTACTCGCTTCTGCCGATGTGTTAATAAGTGGATGGTCATGTTCTAAATCAGAGAGATAACTGGTGTCGAGAGAATTTTGAAAGTCTTGCAAATTTGTTAGGGCATTAAAAATGCTGTTGCAAATATCTTTTTCGTTTGCATTTGATTCCAAATGTAATAAATTTGCCACGGAAATAAACTCATTTAAGGAGAAATCTTTTAATATCTGTTCTTTATGTTTTTCTAGATCTAATTCGATTGGGAAGGAAGAGAAATTACGTATTTTGGTACGGGAAGAACGATCAAATTCTTTAAAACCAAGTATGGTGTTTAATGCTTTAACAGTTTGAGTTTTGCCAAATTTCAATGAGTTTGCTATTAAATGTATGTCTCCTAGTTTTAACGACATTTTGAAAAAGAATACAGTTTCTGAATGTAAACAAAAACTAGAGAAATTCTGCACAATTGTTTAAAAGGATAATAACGATCTAAATTAAAAGAAAAATCTAGCCTACTTGAAATGGGGAGCAGTCCAGCAGTTAATCCACACCTCAAACCATGTATTTAAATTCGTCAAATTGCGTTCGTCCATAAGAGAGCTTCTGAAGCTTATCGTCTATTAGGGAATACACTGGCTTGTTGATGTCTAGAGGAATTCTCTGGAGTGTGAGAGGACGGTCGAGCCCCCAAAATATGGGGAAAAGGCTACGACCATATTAACAAACAAGGTACTTTATTAAACAACAATTACACACGGACAATTAATTACAAACACTTAGATAGACTGAGCGACGGAGACGTCTTCTCTCGTCGGCTGCAGTTAACGTCTCTCTCGATTACGCAGTAGGAAAGGAACATGTTATGCTTGCTAGGCGACTGCCGCGCCACACATGATGTAACGGCGTTAGCTAAGGAGTTTGCATTGAACTTCCTACAGTACGATATCTTTTACTTCGCATTCGCAATGAAAGAACTCACAAAATGGAAGAATTGCCAACTATAACATCATGCAAAACCGTGAATTTTTTTTAAGAACAGTTTTAAATAATTTCTTTAATTTCTATTCTTTAGCGATTCGATCTATCCAAGTTTCATGCATCAAGACCCGCAATATTTACTCAAGTTAGTGTTGCGATCATAGCTCCCAAATGCTACGGAATAAAATTAACCACTTTAAAAAAAAGGGGGGGAGGTTACGGTTTAAAATATAGCAAAATTTTTATGACCTGCGCGCGCGAGCTGGTCGCCATATTGGAAAAAAATACTTTAAAAATATACTGTTCACAAGAAGTTGTTAATTTTTATTCCGTAGTAGTTGGCACCTATGGTTGCGATATGAATTTCATGTCCTACAGTGTTTTGAAAACTCCGCAAGCCATGCAGGCTAATGTTTTTTAAAATTCATATCTACTCCTTTATCCATATTAGTTGCGAAATAATCCGCGAGACTAGCTTAGCGGACAATTTGTTTCGAGTAAAAATATGCCTTAATACCTAATAAGTTTTCTTATATTATTAACCAATTTTCATCACATGGGAATATGGAAAGTTGTCCTTTAACACCAAATTTTCTTCGGCATCCGTTCAAAAAAGTTGATCGTATGCACGCGTAGAGTTGCCAACCTTTACAGAACGTAAATTAAACCACATCGCGGACAAGTATTTTTCTTTGTATTTGAGAGAATAATAATAACCAATGCGTGTGCATGGGCCCGAACTTTTTCTGAGCAAAATATTAATGTTCACAAAAAGTGGTTTGTTGCATTCCTAAAAGTTGTAAATTCTGCTTAGGGATCTGGTGAGAGTGAAAAGGATATTTGAGCGTATACAGTGAACTCTCACTTATGAGCCCAAGGGACCAAGAAAAAACACCGCGCATGAATGAGAGAGACGCATAAGTGATAAATCCATTCAAAATTCTAAAATTCAACATAAATTGCAATGAGAATGTTTGCAATGAGAAACATGAATAAGAATGTTTCTAAAGATTACAGTGCTTATACAATAACGGTTTGGCAATATTACTGTGGACTATATACAATGAAAATAAAAATTGTAACATACCTTTACATTTATTTTCCACCTTTTAACATACCTTTTAATTTTTTTTTCAAAATAATCCATAATAGATAATTGTTTATGTTTTTGCCGATGTATTACAAAAACATTTTTTTCAATTTCATGCAAAATGAGTAAACGGAGTTTCAGCAGCTGGATTAAATTGCAAATACTCCTGAAGAGTGTCTAAAGTTTCTAACGCATTCTTATGACGTACTTGCATCATCATCTTCATTATCATCATCTCAAATCACCATCAGCATTGAATTGGCGAGGTCTTCAATTTTTCTCTTAATTCTGTTGTTAGTAAATTATCATCTATATCAACAAAATTCATTAAAAGAAACAAGTCCGACCAGATATCCTCTCTGCCATTCGTCATCACTAAGATCTATATCCCAATTTTCTTCATTATCGTTAATTTGGTCATTAGAATCATATTCATCAGGAAATTGGACATCCAGCTTTTTAAAAGCAATTCTTTATCATAGGTGTCAAGTATTACGGAACATAATCAACCACTTTTTCCAAAACGCAAATTTTTTGAATAATTTTCCAACATAGTTAGAAAGCAACTCCTCCAACTTGGAAATTTTTCTATATTTTAAGTAGCCCAGTCAGTGCAGCAAGCTTGATTTATCAAGTCATTAAGTTTGAAAATTTAAAGCGTGTAAGCTTAATGCAAGCTTGAATAATGTGTTCTAGTTTACACTTGACCAGCTTGCATTAAGCTTGACATTTCAAGCTTGACATAGCAAGCTTAAAAAATTTTCCTAAAAAAAAAAATTTCCTAAATACATGGGGCGCCAGTCGGCGAACTCGCCCCACATATTTTACTTTGCCACGCATTTTCCCCTCTACACTGAAATTTCAATTTAATTTAATCTGTTTCCATCAAGCGTCCGTGGCTAGAATAGAACCCGGGACCTTTCGGTTGGGAGGCGAGCGCGCTATCCGTTCAGCTACTAAACCTCGAGCAGGTATGACTAAAGTTTGAAGTGACTAACACGCCGTTTTCTGGCCAGATTGATAAGTGGGCGATATGTTATTTTTTTTTCCATGGGATGCATTAAAATTAAAATAATGTTATGTTTGATTTAGAGACTCTACTAATAGGGAAATAAACATAATATAAACTTAAGAGCAGCACACGTTTTTAAAACTTTCAGTACCGGCAGCACTCATGAGCAATACTGCTGGCCAAAATCGAGACAACGACTGATTTTGAAATCAATTTCGTAGTATAATTGTATTTTATTTTGAAGAATTTCCATATTGGGAAATATAGCATATCTTTTTTTTTTTTTTTTAATTCTATGGTGAACCACCCATAAAAGTGAAGTATATTAACTAACTAAATTGTGTTAATTATATTAAAAATTTATTTTTAGGGCTAATTAATTAGTTATGGAATTACTAATGTTTTTAAATTAGATGTAATTAAAACTAAACACTCCCCTCGTGTTACACTTCACAGGGGCTTATCCCATTCATTCCTTCCCTTGCGCGTTCTAATGTCCAGGTTTTGTGCGTAATAAAACAAAGCCCGATCAAGACAACTGTGGGCCCTGGGCAGAACGAAAAAAATTGAGGCCCCTTGTAATAACCCTCCCCCCCCCTCAAAAAAAAAAGATTAATGATCGGTTCATACTGAAAGTTTTTTAAATATCTTACCATTCTTAACACAAATTTTGTTGTTAAGAATGGTTTTTTACTTACATTAATCACAAATTTTTGTGTTGAGTAAATCCTGAAATCAAAGAAACCAGATAGTCTAAAAAACGTCACTGCGAACTTGCTATACTCCCAGTTTTGCTAACATCGTATGAAATTACTCAAAACACCTTGTCTATTTTTGTAAATTATTTCTCTCTAACTGTAACACATATATAATTGAAAAATTTTGCTATTTCTTTTAACGCTAAAACATGCTCTTCACAAATGTGGTTAGTTATATTTCCATACAATATTGGATAATGGCTATATCGATTATAGAAGCAGTTTCGAATAAATTAAAAGTCTGTTATTATTTATTTACTACAATAAATTTTAACTTTGAATTATCTTTCACTTGCTTCCTATCTTTATAATTAAAAAAAATTCATTGACACTTCTGAATATTTTTTTTCCGTTGTAATTTTATTTTAAAATTACAATAAGTGTGATAAGATGGCTTAAGATTTATTGGGCACTCTAAAATCTGTAAGAGCCCCTGGGCCAGTTGCCCCGTTTGCCCTGCCGGTAATAGGGCCACTATGGTATAATTAAAATTAAACACACATCTTTTACGAACTTTACCAGCAAATTTGAGGAAACGCCTAGGACATATTTAATGTCCTTTCTCATCTTCAACAGATGGTGCCATCACCTTGCACACTTTCGACAAGTCTAAAATACAAGGTAAAGTTCAAGCTTGTATTAATACGTCAAATTCAAAGGAAAATGTCAAGCTTGATTTAAGCGCTTATTGTTGCTGGTCTGGGAGGGAACCACTTACCGTTCAACAAAAATGTGGATTAAATTATATCTTCCGTGGAGTCTTGGCGTCAATTCTTTATGGTGGTACACAACTCATCCCTCATACCTTTTCCACTGCAGCGCAAAGTAACCCTTATTCATAAGCTTCAAGAAATTGTAAATTTCTTTACTTTCGGCTGCAGGCTGACCTTCGCCTGTCTTCTCTAATTTCGGCCAAAGATATCGACGAATCAGTTTTTTCTACAGGGCACTTTTAACACCACGTTATTATACTTAAATCCAGACGAGCTGTAGCTTTTCGTTACGAATTTGGCAAGGAAAAAAAACTAGTACGTTTGCATTAGGGGGTAAATTTTGGCCCATGGATCTCGATGGCGTGATCCCCACGGAATAGAACTTTTCTTCCTTGTTTCTCCATTTTCGTGTTTAAAATTTTAGGCGAAGAAAAGGTATCAACGGAACAATCCTCCCGGACGTCATAACATGAGGCACTGTTGTTCACAGTACTCACCACTGGAACAACTTAACTTTTATGTGTTTTAATAACCACCAAGGGTTTCTTTTTTCTTTCTATTGCATTTCCCGATGGATTATAAAGGGGTTACGGTTTTTCTGATCCCATCAGAGTTCCATCATAACCATAAACAGTTAATTTTTCATTATACTGGTTTTTGCTCCACCGTCGACAGGGTTTCCATCTTAAAACTCCAATGCTTTTGAAGGGCAATCATCTTGAAAAACACCAAACCAGTTCCTCCACCGCACACATTAAAACTTGTCCTCTAGGTCTTGTATTCCTTCCTCATTAAAGATGCATGAGTGCATCCTCTTTCCATCTGCTTCTTACAGTGTTTCCAGTCGGAACACTATGCACATTTCTCCAAAGATAGGGTCACGAGTTTCACTAGGCCCCCGTTGCCGGCATCTTAAACTTTCTCCACCCATCTCATTCGATTGCCCGAAAAGGATTCATCAATTTCCGAAAGTCCACTGAAAAGACTGAACAGCTTTCGGTCTGAGTAAACTCGTATGTTACACCGAGCAATGTTAGACGGCACGGGCTTTTACAACACCTTTGGTACCCAAAACACTGTCTAATTCTTGAAACTTCTCCTCCTCTGAATTTCAGCTTCTCTATTTGAGGATTGGAATTCCGCCATTCTAGCGTCTCAGTTGTTAAGATTTGCATCCCCTTTTTTATAAAATTCACTTTCAAAGCTTGACTCCGGAATTTTCAAATTGATCAGCTAAACGCTTTCTTTAGTATGTTGATGTGATTTTCTTCAAATTTCTTAATAATATTTCACTTTAGATAAGACAAGGACCTATTTTGTAAACGGGCGGTAGA
Organism: Cheiracanthium punctorium; assembly: GCA_038373885.1. NCBI lineage: Eukaryota > Metazoa > Arthropoda > Arachnida > Araneae > Cheiracanthiidae > Cheiracanthium > Cheiracanthium punctorium. Next base: position 31,712 of record JAWZYV010016773.1, on the reverse strand, counting down.
CAATAAATTCCTCTGTGAGGGAAGTGAATAGGGACCTACAGTCGATTATAAAAGTTGCACATGCATAACTCCTTAATAAAAGGAGAATTATAAAGACAAAACATGCATCATAAGACATTGTGATTTTAAAGTATGAATTTACTAAGTGCGGTTTCGGCCCATACTCTCTTACAAAAAGTTGTATACTGCAAACCCAAGGCTCGAAATTGACTTTTTTGGCCTAGGCAGCCCTGAAAACATGTCCATGTGAGTTCTTATAAGCTTGTACAGCACATTACAATTATTCAGGTCACGGGCAAAATCTGAATTTTTCGTATTTTTATAATAACGGTGTAAATGGCCAGTTTCAACCATCTTTAACCACCTCAACTTTCTCAACAATTAAATACAAAAATGCACAATTGAGAACCAAACAAAAAAACTAAAAAGGAAGAATAAGCCCTTCACTTTTCTCCACGTCAAACGAGTTCTGCACATTTATATGTAACCTTAAAATGCAATACTGAGATTGGAAGAAAACGCTCTAAGTAATAAAGATATTTAATCATTAGCAGATTTACTTGCCTCAAGTGCTGTTGAACAATCGATGCTATTTGGGTTCAGTCGCTCTTCATTTGAAGTAGCCAACCGAGATTTATTTCGAGCCTCCTGACCTTTTGTTTATTGTTGGCGTGTTGGTTAGTGGTGTGGAGGCTCTGTGTGTAGGGAGGGTAGTGACAGTGGGCTCGGGGCAGAGGAGTAGAATACACTTAATTGCACTTCTTACGGTCCAAGCAATATATAAATGTTTCAAAAGTGGGGTTTTTTTTGGTGGGGTGGGGTTGTAAAGTTTTTTTCCTCAGGGGTGGGACCGCCCCCCCCCCCACCCCCCCCCCACCCGCCGGGTCGGTACACGGGGCCAGCCGGGTCAGGTAGTAAGGCTAGCGTGGGCAGGTAGTAAACTGACGAGGTGCTTCAGTTCTTTCGCAACACAGGCGCTGGCTATCGGTCTCGCGCGGCACTGCTGGCAGGGGTGCGCAAGACTCTGAAGGGCAGCACTTTTCTGACTTTCCTATCATCAATTGCAAACAAGAATATCTAAGAGGGCGCAAAATTCCAAATTGGCATGGGCGGCTCATGACCGTAGCAGAGGCCCAGAGATAGACGAAGTTGGGCCCGGGAATATATCAGGACTGGGGCACCTGTTTTAATTATGTAAACCCTGGGCGTGCGGGATGGTAGTATAGCATTTTCTCACCTGTTAATATTTATTAAAGAAATTTGACTCATTAAGATTAATACGAAAAATAATTATTACAATTAAAATTTTTAGATAATAGCTCATATACTCAGAATAAACTTTAATGCTCTATAATAAATACCAAACTTTTTGTTTTGATGGTTTCGTCTCCACCTCCGGCCCACACTGTAGACGTTTCAGAATGAGGAAAGATGTCAGATGTAGGTGACACACTGGACGGAGCGGCATCGGTGGTGGGGTATTTTGGTCTGTGGGGGGTGGAGATTAGCGCGCGATGGGCCTCACAAGGTACAGACGTTGTGTCCTGTTGTTGTGATGAGGTAGGGTTGTTATTGTGGGCGTAAATGGGGCGCATCTTGCACTATGGACCACAAAGCCACTTGACATTTTGGAGAGGCTGCGGTAGTTGGAAGTGGGGAGAGGTGAGGCGGGGACTGGCTCCGGTTGTCCGTCGATTACAAGAGTCTTTTCAATTTTGCGGGCGCGGTGGAGGGCTTGCTGATGGTAGGTGAGTGACGGTAATCAGACTAGTGTAAGCAGGGAGTGTAGTGGATTGTGGATTGGGGCTGGTTCGGTGGGGGCGACAATCTACTATTAATGTACAAATTTTCTTTAATAATCTTAAAAGTCGAATAACCATGTTTGACCGTATTGAAAGAATCAAATGGGTTTATCGAATTAGTACAGGGACCCTGATGGTTATATTCCCCGGGCCCCAACTTTCGCCTCTCTGGGCCTCCCTGCTGACGGTCATGAGAGCCCATCGGCAATGATTGGAATTTTTTGCGCACAATTTAGAGTGTATGCGGTATTGCTAAAGTTTGGTCATCGGTACTATTAGTACAGGTAATATCGGGCGAAAGTACAGAGTATATGCACACTGCTCTGCTGGTGCACCGCGATGTCCCCTGTCGAAATGAGACCCACGCACCAGGGGACGCAACACACGTATTTTTTGTTAAAAGGTTGATAAACAAGAAGATGAGGGTAGTCACGGTCTACAATAAAAGCTACAGCGTTATGTACAGAACAAAATTCACACGCCAACAGCAGTGGTTTTTTGTTAGGGGATGACCAAAAGACACACTTTTTTTTTACCCATGGCGGGTTAAGCGCTATTATTGCTGACCCGTAAGCAAGTGCAACAATTAAGTGTTTGGCATATTAAAGAAAAGTAAATCGTCTCATTACCTAATAATAAGTGGTATAATCCTACTCCGTTCAACCAAACTTCATGTATTAAGCCAAGCGTGGCGCTAACGAAATAAAATCTCGCGCGGATGGCTACTTAACATTTGTATGTGAGACTATCCCATAATAGCACTACGTTTAGTCTACTGAGAGGGAACTTCGTGTGGTACACACACACACACAGATCTGTCTTACGTTAATCTGCTCGCTATATTTTTAAACATTGTTTTGGTCAGACGGGTGGGTTACTGCCACTTGAGAAGTTGGCCCATGGTGGGAGATTGTGGTAGTATGTGTAATGGGCACTGAATCGCGGAAGTGTTTTGACGGGAATTGGGAGGGGGAGGAAGCGGGTGGTCGGGGGGAGAGATGGGATGGGGGGTCGGGTTGGCCGGGCGTCGGGTGTTAGTTTGGTACAAAAGTGGGGCAGGTTATTGGGCCGCGGTTTTAGGAATCGGTACGCGGTGGGGTGTAATCTTTGTCGTTACGTCATGGGACACTGTAGGTTGCCCGCGTGTCCATGATGTTGGGGTGGGAGGATCATAGTTTTAAAACGAACTCAACAACATTTTTTTGCTGCCAGCCAAAAAAAATCTTATTTCGAGCCTAGGTTTTGCACGTATACTACTTTTGTCAAGAAGTATGGCCAAAACGCACTAGTATCATATTTAATCACACTTATATGCATGTTCTTTTAATTCTCTTTTATTAAGATATCTGTGCACTTTTATAATCACTGTAGTCTATTAATTCCTAACAAGGATTTTTGTCTACCCCCTTTACAAAATTGTCCTTGTCTTTTAAAGTGAATATTATTAAGAAATTTGAAGAAAAATCCATCAAATACTAAAAAAGCTTTAGCTGATGCATTTTAAAAATTCCGGAGTCAACTTTGAAAGGAATTTTTTAAAAGGGGATGCAAATCTAAACTACTGAACGAGAATGCGGAATTCAATCCTCAAAGAGAAGCTGAATTCAAGGAGGAAAGTTTCAAAAATTAGAAAGTGTTTTGTTACAATGGTTTAAAGAAGCCCGTGCCTCTAACATTCCGGTTAACATCGAGTTACTCAGACCGAAAGCTGTTCATCTTTCAGGGACTTTCGAAATTGATACCTTTTCTGCATCGAATGGATGGGTGGAGAAATTTAAGATCCGCACGGCCTAGAAACTCGTACCCTATCTGGAGAAAGTGCAAGTGTCGACGGAAACTCTGTAGAGCAATGGAAAGAGGACTTATCATCTTTAATAGAAGAATACAAACCTAAGGACATTTTTAATTGCGGTGGGAACTGGTTTGTTTTTCAAGATGATGCCTTAAAAAGCATTGGAGTTTAAGATGGAACCCTGTCACGGTGGCAAAAACAGTAAAGAAAAATTAACTGTTTTGTTATGTTGTAACTCTGATGGATCAGAAAAACGTACCCCTTTAATCATCGGGAAATCAAAGAAAAAAAAAAAACCCTTGGTGTTTTAAACACATAAAGTAGTTTCCGTGTGAGTACTTTAACAACAGTGCATCATGTATGACGTCGGAGATTTTCTTATACTTTCTTCCTAAATTTTACACGAAAATGGAGAAACAAGGAAGAAAAGTTCTATTCGTGGATCAACCTCGAGATCTGCCAAAATTTACTAATGCAAAAGTACTGTTTTTTCCTGCAAATCGTACGAAAACTACAGCCTCTGGATTTAAGTATAATACGTTGTTAAAAGTGCACTGTAGAAAAACTGATTCGTCGATATCTTGCGAAATTAGAAACAGGCAAGTCAGCTGCAGCCGAAGTAAAAATTTCAATTCTTGATGCTATGAATATGGTATGCGCTGCATGGAAAAGTATAGGTGAGTACACCATAAAGAATTGACGCCAAGTATCACGGAAGATAATTAATCACTTTTTGTGAACGGTAATTTCCTCCCAGACAGCACATAAGCTTAAATCAAGCTTGACATTTCCTTGAATTTGACGTATTAATACAAGCTTGACTTTACCTTGATTTTAGCTTTCGAAAGTGTGCAGTGATGGCACCATCTGTGAAAGAGAATGGACATTAATTGTCTAGCGTTCCTCAAATTTGCTGAATGTTCGTAAAAGATGTGTTTTATTTTATTACCAGTGCCCTATTACCGGCAGGGCAAACGGGGCAACTGCCCAGGGCCTACAGATTTTAGGGCCCAAAAATCTTACATCTTACACTTTTGTAATTTTAAAATAAAATTACAAGGATAAAAAAATATTCAGAAGTTAAATAATTTTTTTAATTATAAAGTATGAACAATGAAAATAATTCAAATTTAATATTTTTAGTATAAATTAATATAAACTTACTTTTAATTATTCGAAATGCTCTATATCGATATAGCATACCAATATGTAGGAAAATAACTAACCACATTTGTGAAGAGAATTTTTAGCGTTAAAAAATAGCAAAATTTTTCAATTATTTGTTACTTTAAGAAATATTTACAAAAATGACTAAGTGTTTGTATTTCCATACATGTTAGCAACTGTGATATAGCATTTCGAAGTGACGTTTAACTATCTGTTTCTTTGATTTCAGATTACTTAACACAAAATTTGTGTTAAGTAATGTAAAACCCTTCTTAACACAAAATTTGTGTTAAGAAATGGGTAAGATATTTAAAAAACTTTCAGTATGAACCGATCATTATCTTTTTTTTTTGAGGGGGGGGAGGGTTATTACAAGGGGCCCAATTTTTTTCTTCTGCCCAGGGCCCACAGTTGTCTTGATCGGGCTTTGTTTATTACGCACAAAACCTGGACATTAGAACGCGCAAGGGGAAGGAATGAATGGGATAAGCCCCTGTGAAGTGTAACACGAGGGGAGTTTTAGTTTTATTTACATCTAATTAACATTAGTAATTCCATTAACTAATTAATTAGCCCTAAAAATAAATTTTAATATAATTAACACAATTTAGTTAGTTAATATACTTCACTTTATGGGTGGTTCACCATAGAATTAAAAAAAAAAAAAAGATTCTATATTTCCAAATATGGAAATTCTTCAAAATAAAATACAATTATACTACGAAATTGATTTCAAAATCAGTCGTTTGTCTCGATTTTGGCCAGCAGTATTGCTCATGAGTGCTGCGGTACTGAAAGTTTTAAAACGTGTGCTGCTCTTAAGTTTATATTATGTTTATTTCCCTATTAGTAGAGTCTCTAAATCAAACATAACATTATTTTAATTTTGATGCATCCCATGGAAAAAAAAAAAACAATAAACATATCGCCCACTTATCAATCTGGCCAGAAAACGGCGTGTTAGTCACTTCAAACTTTAGTCATAGCTGCTCGAGGCTTAGTAGCTGAACGGATAGCGCGCTCGCCTCCCAACCGAAAGGTCCCGGGTTCTATTCTAGCCACGGACACTTGATGGAAACAGATTAAATTAAATTGAAATTTCAGTGTAGAGGGGAAAATGCGTGGCAAAGTAAAATATGTGGGGCGAGTTCGCCGACCGGCGCCCCATGTATTTAGGAAAATTTTTTAAGCTTGCTATGTCAAGCTTGAAATGTCAAGCTTAATGCAAGCTGGTCAAGTGTAAACTAGAACACATTATTCAAGCTTGCATTAAGCTTACACGCTTTAAATTTTCAAACTTAATGACTTGATAAATCAAGCTTGCTGCACTGACTGGGCTACTTAAAATATAGAAAAATTTCCAAGTTGGAGGAGTTGCTTTCTAACTATGTTGGAAAATTATTCAAAAAATTTGCGTTTTGGAAAAAGTGGTTGATTATGTTCCGTAATACTTGACACCTATGATAAAGAATTGCTTTTAAAAAGCTGGATTTCAATTTCCTGATGAATATGATTCTAATGACCAAATTAACGATAATGAAGAAAATTGGGATATAGATCTTAGTGATGACGAATGGCAAAGTATATCTGTCGGACTTGTTTCTTTTAATGAATTTGTTGATATAGATGATAATTTACTAACAACAGAATTAAGAGAAAAATTGAAGACATCGCCAATTCAATGGCTGATGGTGATTGAGATGATGATAATGAAGATGATGATGCAAGTAGTCATAAGAATGCGTTAGAAACTTTAGACACTCTTCAGGAGTATTTGCAATTTAATCCAGCTGCTGAAACTCCGTTTACTCATTTGCATGAAATTGAAAAAAATGTTTTTGTAATACATCGGCAAAAACATAAACAATTATCTATTATGGATTATTTTGAAAAAAAAATTAAAAGGTATGTTAAAAGGTGGAAAATAAATGTAAAGGTATGTTACAATTTTTATTTTCATTGTATAAGTCACAGTAATATTGCCAAACCGTTATTGTATAAGCACTGTAATCTTTAGAAACATTCTTATTCATGTTTCTCATTGCAAACATTCTCATTGCAATTTATGTTGAATTTTAGAATTTTGAATGGATTTATCACTTATGCGTCTCTCTCATTCATGCGGTGTTTTTTCTTGGTCCCTTGGGCTCATAAGTGAGAGTTCACTGTATACGCTCAAATATCCTTTTCACTCTCACCAGATCCCTAAGCAGAATTTACAACTTTTAGGAATGCAACAAACCACTTTTTGTGAACATTAATATTTTGCTCAGAAAAGTTCGGGCCCATGCACACGCATTGGTTATTATTATTCTCTCAAATACAAAGAAAAATACTTGTCCGCGATGTGGTTAATTACGTTCTGTAAAGGTTGGCAACTCTACGCGTGCATACGATCAACTTTTTTGAACGGATGCCGACAGCACCGTTCAAAAAAGAAGTTCAAGAAATTTGGTGTTAAAGGACAACTTTCCATATTCCCATGTGATGAAAATTGGTTAATAATATAAGAAAACTTATTAGGTATTAAGGCATATTTTACCGAAACAAATTGTCCGCTAAGCTAGTCTCGCGGATTATTTTCGCAACTAATATGGATAAAGGAGTAGATATGAATTTTAAAAACATTAGCCTGCATGGCTGCGGAGTTTTCAAAACACTGTAGGACATGAAATTCATATCGCAACCATAGGTGCCAACTACTACGGAATAAAATTAACAACTTCTTGTGAACAGTATATTTTTAAAGTATTTTTTCCAATATGGCGACCAGCTCGCGCGCGCAGTCATAAAATTTTGCTATATTTTAAACCGTAACCCCCCCCTTTTTTTTAAAGTGGTTAATTTTATTCCGTAGCATTTGGGAGCTATGATCGCAACACTAACTTGAGTAAATATTGCGGGTCTTGATGCATGAAACTTGGATAGATCGAATCGCTAAAGAATAGAAATTAAAGAAATTATTTAAAACTGTTCTTAAAAAAAATTCACGGTTTGCATGATGTTATAGTTGGCAATTCTTCATTTTGGAGTTCTTTCATTGCGAATGCGAAGTAAAAGATATCGTACTGTAGGAAGTTCAATGCAAACTCCTTAGCTAACGCCGTTACATCATGTGTGGCGCGGCAGTCGCCTAGCAAGCATAACATGTTCCTTTCCTACTGCGTAATAGAGAGAGACGTTAACTGCAGCCGACGAGAGAAGACGTCTCCGTCGCTCAGTCTATCTAAGTGTTTGTAATTAATTGTCCGTGTGTAATTGTTGTTTAATAAAGTACCTTGTTTGTTAATATGGTCGTAGCCTTTTCCCCATATTTTGGGGGCTCGACCGTCCTCTCACACTCCAGAGAATTCCTCTAGACATCAACAAGCCAGTGTATTCCCTAATAGACGATAAGCTTCAGAAGCTCTCTTATGGACGAACGCAATTTGACGAATTTAAATACATGGTTTGAGGTGTGGATTAACTGCTGGACTGCTCCCCATTTCAAGTAGGCTAGATTTTTCTTTTAATTTAGATCGTTATTATCCTTTTAAACAATTGTGCAGAATTTCTCTAGTTTTTGTTTACATTCAGAAACTGTATTCTTTTTCAAAATATCGTTAAAACTAGGAGACATACATTTAATAGCAAACTCATTGAAATTTGGCAAAACTCAAACTGTTAAAGCATTAAACACCATACTTGGTTTTAAAGAATTTGATCGTTCTTCCCGTACCAAAATACGTAATTTCTCTTCCTTCCCAATCGAATTAGATCTAGAAAAACATAAAGAACAGATATTAAAAGATTTCTCCTTAAATGAGTTTATTTCCGTAGCAAATTTATTACATTTGGAATCAAATGCAAACGAAAAAGATATTTGCAACAGCATTTTTAATGCCCTAACAAATTTGCAAGACTTTCAAAATTCTCTCGACACCAGTTATCTCTCTGATTTAGAACATGACCATCCACTTATTAACACATCGGCAGAAGCGAGTAGCACGAATGTAGGTCAATTTTCCCCTAATGGTGCCTCTGATATAAACAGTGTTCCTGCGATGCAAAACCCAAGCTCTGTTTACCTTACCCAACCGAGTAATGCACAGTTCCCCATTCTAGGCCCCAGCGCAGTTTCGGATATGACTAATCAATTCTGGTATCTTTTAAGAGATATATCTGCAAATAGTAGAAAGTTTTTAGGAGATGATTTGTATTCAATTAAAAGTTTTTTTATAGACTTGGAGGAAAATTTCCAATTATTCCCTTGCATAAGTGATCAACAAAAATTAGTGTTTGCAAAAAGATTGATTACCGGTTCCGCGAAGTCATTTCTGTCGTCGCAAAGAAATCTAAATGCATACGATAAGTTTAAATCTGCGTTAATTAACGAGTTTTCAGACACAGTCACGTCAATAGAAATTCATCGGCAGCTTGAAAAAAGAAAAATGCGCCCTAACGAAACATTTACTCAATATTTTAATTCCATGCGCGAATTGGCAAATAGATGCGATTGCGCTATTGACGAGTGTTCTGTTATTCAGTACGTCATAAACGGTATTGAAGGTTCCCGCTCAGACAAAATTATCCTTTATGGGACAACATCATTTTCCGAATTTAAGACAAAATTAAGAACTTACGAAACTTTTGTTAATAACATGCGAGCTAATAGATCAAATTCGTCGAATTTTCGTCACTCACCTGACAGCTCAAACCGCGGTACAGAACAACCAAACCAACAACGAAAACCCTCAAAATTCAATGTTTCTGACACAGCTAACACCCTGCAACGTTGTTTTAACTGCAATGACGTCGGACACAAGTCTAAATGGTGTCCTAATCGCTCTCGAGGCCCGAAGTGCCTAACATGCAATCTTTTTGGTCACAAGTCGACTGAATGTGTCCGAGCTATTCGAAACGATAGTTCTACTTCACCAGCAAAAGTAAATACCGTACGTGATTTTCCTTCTGTAAACATGTGTAAGGAAGTTATTATTTTTGACAATAAATTCCCCGGATTAGTGGACACAGGTAGCAATTTGACGTTGCTTCGACATTCTGCATGGGTACAAATAGGTTCACCACCATTATTGAATAACACTAAAGTATTGACGGGTTTCGGTTTTTCGCGAACAAACGTCATTGGTACTTTTGACTGTGATGTTACTATTGACGACCAAATTTTTCCGGTTACTATTTCTGTAGTGCCGAATGCTTGCACAAATTTTGACCTCATAATCGGGTGTGACATAATACAGCAAACAAATTTAACCATTTCCCCTGCAGGCGTAATATTTTCAAAACTTCTAACGGCATCTGATCCTGTAGAACTTCAAAATTCTATTATGTCAATTTCTGACGATTCTCCCATCTTTGACATCGGCCCGAATGTCACCAGTCAAACACGCGCTGACGTTGAGAAGCTGTTGTTGGCTTATGCACCCAATAAAACGAAAACTGCTAACGTTGAACTTGACATCGTGCTCACTGACGACGAGCCAATTTTCCACGCACCCCGACGTTTGCCATTTGCTGAGCGTGATATAGTAGATGCACAAATTGACGAATGGGTCGAAAATGGAATTATTGAGCCATGTTCATCTCCCTACGCAAGCCAAGTGTTAGTTGTAACAAAAAAAGACGGAAAACCTAGAGTAAGCATAGATTACAGACGATTAAATCGCAAAATAGTCAAAGATCACTTTCCCCTTCCGTTGATCGAAGACATTTTAGATAGTCTTCAAAATGCCACAATATTTTCTACACTCGATTTACGAAATGCATTTTTCCACGTTCCCGTAAACGAAAAAAGCCGTCCTTATACTAGTTTTGTGACACACAAAGGCCAATATCGCTTCCGATTTATGCCGTTTGGCCTTAGTACATGTCCATCTACCTTTATGCGTTATATAAACGCCGTTTTTTCGTGAACTTATTGCTAAGGGCATTGTACTCCCGTACATGGATGATGTTGTCATCCCAGCTACTAGTGAGTCTGAGGCTCTCGAACGCTTAAAAATTGTCCTTGATGTAGCCCGTGATTATGGATTAGACATAAATTTCCGCAAATGCCAGTTTTTACACACTAAAATAGAATTTTTAGGCCATGTAGTAGAAGGCGGTAAACTGTCTCCTTCCCCCTCGAAAACTAAAGCTGTCCTAAATTATCCGGATTTGAAAAATATTAAAGATGTACGCCGATTTTTAGGTCTCACCGGATATTTCAGAAAGTTTATTCCTTCATATTCTGCCATAGCAAAACCTCTTAGCGACCTTTTGCGTAAGGACACCCCCTTTCAATTCCAGGCTGAACAAAAAGCCGCATTTGAAAAATTAAAATATTTACTTTCACAACAACCTGTTTTAAGTATTTTTAATCAGAACTCTCCCACTGAAATTCACTCTGACGCGTCAATAGATGGCTTGGGGGCAGTCCTAATGCAAAAATCCATGCAAGATAACTCTTTTCATCCTGTATTTTACATGTCCAAAAGACCTCTGATAGTGAACGAAAGTATACAAGTTTTGAGCTGGAAGTCCTTGCTGTTGTTGAAGCCCTAAAGAAGTTTCGGATTTACGTTTTAGGTACTCACTTCAAAATTATCACGGACTGTGATGCCTTCGTCAAAACCTTAAATAAAAAAGATCTCAACACCCGTATCGCCAGGTGGGCCTTATACCTTCAGGACTTTAACTTTACTATAGAACATCGCAACGGCTCAAAAATGGCTCATGTCGACGCACTTAGTCGTAATCCCTGTTGCATGACCATTCAGAACAGTGTTCATATTCAGTTCCTTAAAGCACAGCAGACTGATGAACATATCACAGCGATAAAAACGCTTCTTCAAACCGCAGCTCATGACAACTACATCGTGAAAAATGATCTTCTGTATAAAACAGTGAATGGCAAAGACCTCCTGGTAGTTCCCGAGAGCATGCAAGCCAACATCATCAAAGCAGCACATGAACGTGGTCATTTCGCTGTTGTCCGCACAGAAGAGATCCTAAACAAGGACTATTTCATTCCACACTTAAAAGACAAAATTAAAACAGTGCATCCAAAATTGTGTTACATGTATTCTCAACAACCGTAAACGTGGAAAGCAAGACGGACTGCTACACCCGATTGACAAGGACGATACACCTCTACATACCTACCATGTCGACCATTTAGGACCTCTTGCCACCACTTCCAAGCGTTATAAACATATTTTCGTGGTAATAGATGCCTTTACAAAATTTACATGGCTTTATCCAACTAAATCAACGGACGCCGCAGAAGTAATCAATCGGTTAGAAAATCAAAGATCGGTCTTCGGAAATCCATCGCGTATCATATCGGACAGAGGACCAGCTTTCACCTCAACCGCATTTGAAGAATACTGTGCCAAACAAAACATCGTTCATATCTCCATCACAGCAGGCCTACCGAGATCTAATGGCCAGGTTGAACGCCAGAATACTACCATTATAGCTGTTCTTTCCAAATTGTCTGTTGGCAATCCAGAAAAATGGTATTCCCATGTACCCGCCTTACAGCAAATCATAAACTCGACATTCCAAAGGAGTATAAACACCACTCCATTTGAACTCCTTTTTGGCACAAAAATGAAATCTGAACACGACTTAAAAATTCTCGAACTCATCAACGACGAGGTAAAAGCTGCATTTGAACAACACCGCGACGACCTTCGTAAAGATGCTAAACAACAGATCTCAAAGGTTCAAGAAGAAAATCGCCGAACGTACAACCTTCGACGCAGGCAAGCTCCACAATTCCAGTTGCATGATCTAGTTGCAATCAAACGAACCCAATTTGGTCCTGGATTAAAACTGAAGCGGAAATTCCTTGGACCCTATAAAATCACAAATGTGAAAAACAATGACACATATAATGTCGAAAAATGTGCTTTCTTCGACGGTCCATCCAAAACCTCCACCTGCGCAGAGTTTATGAAACCTTGGACCAGCACTGTCGAACACATAACTTGAACTGTGTTCAATATTTTTTTTCTTCTTCACCGAAGGACTTAAGACTATATTGAGAAACCTTTTTTTCCCTTTACCCTTCGAATGACTTTAAAATTTAATTATTATAATTCATTTTCTTTTCTTTATTTTAGCACTTCTTAATTGCAGCATTATTCCAGTATTCAAGTTTTGCATTATATTATCCTTCCTGTGGTAATGTATAACTGTATTCTCTATATTGTTTATTTTATTAGGAGGTACTGCTCATTGTTAAGCTCCTTTTTTTTTAAATACATAAGCTAGTGATTGTTTTGTTGTTGTAGTGGTAAGCTATTGATTTGTTTAAAAAATAAATAAAAATCAACTGTTCTGTAACTTCAGGCGAGGTCGCCTTACCGGTCATGATGGCCGAATGTAGGAAGTTCAATGCAAACTCCTTAGCTAACGCCGTTACATCATGTGTGGCGCGGCAGTCGCCTAGCAAGCATAACATGTTCCTTTCCTACTGCGTAATAGAGAGAGACGTTAACTGCAGCCGACGAGAGAAGACGTCTCCGTCGCTCAGTCTATCTAAGTGTTTGTAATTAATTGTCCGTGTGTAATTGTTGTTTAATAAAGTACCTTGTTTGTTAATATGGTCGTAGCCTTTTCCCCATAGTACTACTGTCCTCAATAATAAGAAAACTTTCTTATATGAGATACTAGCTTCATAGCCCGGCGTTGTCCAAATGTATCAGGTATTAGACACAACTTGCCTAAAAATGTTGTCCGCTAGTCTAGTCCCATGGCTTTTTTCACAAGTCACAGGATTACAAATGGATATAGAAGTGAATATGGATTTATAAACATTAGTCTGCATAGTGTAATTCTTCATACACTTCTCTCCCGCAGCGCGGGAGAGAGGTTAAACCCAATGGAAACGCTTTGCTTTACCTACTCGGCGTGACGTCACAAGTAAGCGCCGCGGCTTTCCTCTCTAGGGGGCGTTGGTCCAGGGCCTGTAATCGGATGTGGGTAGCATGCAGAGGGCATTTGATACTAGGGCACGATTTTTGAAACATTTTTTCCGCTAGTCTAGTCCATGGCTTATTTTCACAACTACTAATCCATTAAATGTTAATATGAATTTTAAAATATTAGCCGCATATGTGGGCAACACTACAAACATTTTTTGTGTTGCAGCTAGAAAAAAAAAAGAAAGAAAGAAAAAAAAACAATAAAATTTGTTAAGTCCTGTTTTCCTTAGTTAAAATGATAACAATAAAATTATCTTACTCCCAGTTTTTTTTAAATTACAAATTAAATAAATCTTAATACAGTTTCTAATTCATAAATAAAAATTAAAACTGACTTTCCCTCAAATAATACTTTAAAGGGGTAAGAAATCTCAAAATAGTATTAAGATCTGCTATTTACTAAATAAATGAAGTTGTAAGGCATTACTTGCCAAAAAAATACTATCAGCTGATATCCTGTAGTCTCGGCGCTCGGAACTGGGAGACGGAAGTAGCCTGGTTCAAAACAAGGTCGCGTCCGCAGACCTATACTAACAGTTCGGAGTTTTCCGTGGTTTCCTCCGAAAAACTTTGCGTAAACACGGGTTAGGACACCTTGAGGGGTGGGGTGCCATTTAGGGCACCCCACCCCTCAGCCTAGAGCATGGGCGCCGGCAGAGAATATTTCCCAGTGGGGGCAAAGACTACTCCAGGGGGGGGGAAAGACTACTCAAGGGGGGCAAAGACTACTTCAACGTATGGTTACCATGTTGGAAAGAGAAAAAAAGCAAGGAAAAGCACTGCATACAAAAATCCAAGGGCGGGCATTGCCCCCCCTTGCCCTATGCTGCCGGCGCCCATGGCCTGGAGCCCACGTGTAGTTAATTGGTAGTAATCCCACAACAACGAGTAGTCTAGTTAGGTAATCAGGTTGTCCCGTTCATCACACGGAAATGAGGCTTATTTCCATAACCACGAATGCATGCAGTAAACATGAAATTTAAAAGCATTAGATTGAGTACATATTCATTCGAATACGGCATGGAAACAGATGCCTGACTAATACTGTTATTTGGCGAGATTTCGGCATCCCTTCTTTTAGAAAAATTATCCATCAGATTGGTGAAAATTTCTTCACGAATCTCGGTGATGTTCCGAACGAACTATTGGCTGAGCTGTCAGATTACGATTTCCGGGAAGAAGTAAACTATAAAAGACCTAGACGGTCTTATTTTTAGGTACCGACTAGGCACTTTGCAACCATTATTCTAATTACTGTTTTTGTGCATTTTGTTTTTAAAATTTGTTCATCACCAATCATTTATACTGTTATCTGATTTTTTTATCTACGTACATACTGCTAACTTCTTACTTACATTGAAAAAAAAAAAAAAAAAAAAAAAGTGACATTCTTATAGTGACCACGCCTCACATGGAGGCTCCATTTATGTAATGTTTGAACAAATAAAGGATTGTAAATAAGAAACTGCAAATGTAGCTTTGAAAAGTCTAGGTGTTCCTAAAAATAAAATTTTGTCATGCCATGTCATGTTCATTTCAGAGATTACTGCGAAGCAGATTCGCAGAAATCGTTTAATCTGCTAATCATAAATGATAAAAAAAATTTTAAAGTACTGAATCCTTTAGCTTGAAATATTCTCCAAATCTCGTTATTCTAAAATATTCAAACTTACTATCAAAAATGGCCATCAGTACGTGTCGCCCTAGTTAAAATTGCATCTGAATAACATTTCATTCCACAAATAAAAGACATGCTTTTACAGTCTTTCGTGTTTTCTGCTATCAGCGGTCTGCGAAATGTTTTTCGAATTTTCACCGGTCCGCAGGTGTCAAAAGTTGGGAAACACTTAAAGGCCGACGCCGATAAGCCACGTTTTATATGTACTTGAATGGACGATGGGACACTGATAGAGAAAAAAAAAATTCGCTGCTTTTACCATTGCTTTGGGGACGGGGTTTGCGGTTTAGCGCCGAAATCTTTTGTAGGTGGACCCTGAATTGGCATTAAAAAGTCGTGAAATTCACGAAAATAACGCCCTCTTACCCCTGCAGCGAAGTCAGATGTGACTTGTTCTCTCCTTGCGACACACTTAATCAAATGAAATCCTGCATGTCGTTGTCGAGTTAGTGAAGAACAGAGAGTGGAAATTTTCTAAGTGTGCCTGTTTAAAGAATTGAAATAAAAAGAAATACATACATATATATACAGGGTGGTCTGAAAGAAACTTCCCCTATATATGAGTCCCTAGTGGCCTAATCGTTCAACCAATCGAAATGAAAGTTTAGATATAGTTATTTGAATGTATGGGGTCCAGATTGTGATGATTTAAAACAATGAACCTTCCACAGTCACGGCTACATTGACAAAATTTCGAAATTTTGAATGGCAACACCCACTTTTTTCGTGCGCAAATTGATCAGAGCATGGAAAAACCTTAAATGGCATTGGAACGAGACACTTATGACTTAAATTGGCTGCGTAAAACATTTGCAGAAAGAGCATCGTAAAGAACCAATGATAACAAAAAAGAGGAGAGGGGAAAAGACTTTTATTCGAATTACAAGTTTTCAGCGTGGCCAACTTCGCAGGCGATAACGCATTGCGTGCGGGAGATTATCGATAACTATGACGAACGTATCATGGCAGGAGGAATTTGTAGAACTTCACGTTTTATGGCATCTTTCAAGTCTGACAAATTCAGGGGATTGGATGTGTACACCTTTGATTTTAGATAACCCCAAAACCAGAAATCCATCGGAGTGAGGGCGGGCGAACGAGGTGGTCACGAAACTACAAAGGTACGCGCGATGACTCTTATCACCAAAGTGCTGTTGCAGCACTTGTCGAATACTTCTGGCAATGTGTGGAGGAGCACCATCTTGCATCCATATAATGTCATTAATAAAATTTCTCTGCTGCAATTCTGGAGTTACTTAATTCTCCAACATTGCTTTATACCGGGCACCTGTGACGGAGCACGTTTGCATACCACTAGATGTGACTTCTTCGAAGAAGTACGGACCCAGAGTGAATGAACCTGCGACGCCGCACCACACAGTCACGTGTCTGTCGTATAAAGGCACTGGTGCCACACCGTCAGGATTTTCTTCCTACCAATGAACCCAGTTCTTGGAGTTTACGTTCCCTGTCACAGTGAAATGTGCCTCATCCGCCCATAATATCCGCAGCGGCCACCTGCTGTCTTCATCATATCCGATTAGGAAAAAAATTCGCAAACTCGACACGCTATTGGTTGTCTCCAGGTGCCAACGCCTGGACGTGCTGGAATCGATAAGGACAGAACAGAGCGCAGAACAGAGCGCAGAATTTGGAGAACTGTGGTGTTCGGTACATCCAAATTGCGGGAAACACTTCTTGCTGTATGCAATGGACCTGTAATCGTTTTATGCATTTCCGCAACAACTTCAACCGGAACAAGGGGTCGTCTGGATCGCGGTCTATCGCATATGCATCCCGTTTTTTCAAATTTCTTTACCAAATTACGTACACTTTTTGCGGAACATGGGCCTCGTTTTAGCTTAAAATTTCGACGATAAACTCGCAATGCTTCGGCAGCATTTTCTCCGCTCAAGCATAAAAAAGCTTTATCAATTCACCTCGTTGTTTTCCCTAAAAGTGTCATCTTCTTTGCACGAAACGAGACGGATTAGCATGAACATGCAGAAAACAAACATCCCACACTGCTTATATCAAATGCAGTGCATTACACGAGTGTTTCTGTGATGGGTACTTCTACTGCCTAGAATTATGCAAAGTGCATCCATTACACCTTCCCTCTTATTGTGATTGGTTCTTTACGATGTTCTTCTTTGCAAATGTTTTTACGCCACCAATATAAAATCATACCAGTCTCGTTCCGACGCCATGGAAGGATTTTCCATACTCTGAATAAAAAAAAAAAGGATGTTGCCATTCGAAAAATCTCGAAATTTTTGTTACTGTAACCGCAACTGTGAGAGGTTTATTATTTGAAATCATCACAATCTGGAAAACATACATTCAAATAAGTATATCTAAAACTTTCCATTCGATTGGTTTGAACGGTTTCGTTGACTAGGGGACTCATAGACAGGGGAAGTTTCTTTTAGACCAGCCTGTATATATATATATAATTAGACTTTTGTCTGTACATTTCTTGGAATTCAAAAATTTTTGCGATTTTCTATCCGTTTCAAGCACCCGGGAATCCGATGCCACCCACAAAAAAAAAGTTTGTCTGTCTGTCATTCTGTCATTCTGTCCGTGACGCTTTTTTTTGTTTAAGCATCACGTAAAAAACGACTGAAGCGAATGATATGAAATTGAGTGTCATGATAGGTGGTCACTCAAACTTAAAAACATAGGCGTTCGAATTTTTAAAAAAATCTTGATTAGATTTTCAGATTTTGCGAAAATCGTTTCAAACTGCGTAAAATTTGTCTTCAAGCATCACGTAAAACACGACTGAAGCGAATGATATGAAATTGGGTGTCATGATAGGTGGTCACTCACCTTAAAAACATAGGCGTCGAATTTTAAAAAAAATCTTGATTGAATTTTGAGATTTTGCGAAAACTCCTTTCAAATTGCGTAAAATTTGTGTTCAAGCATCACGTAAAAACAACTGAAGCGAATGATATGAAATTGGGTGTCATGATAGGTGGTCACTCAACTTAAAACATACGCGTCGAATTAAAAAAAATCATGATTAGATTTTGAAATTTCGCGAAAATGATTTCAAACTGCGTAAATTTGTGTTCGCACATCACGTAATAACTGCAAAGGGGAAAAAATGATATTTGGTGAAATGATAGGTGGTCACTCACCTTAAACTATAAGCATCTAATTAAAAAAAAAAACGATCAGATTTCGAGATTTTCGTGAAAATCGTTTAAAACTGAGTAAATCTTTGTTCCCGCATTAAGTAATAACGACTAAAGCGAATGATATGAAATTTGGTCACACGATAGATGGTTGCTCAACATAAACTATAGGAGTCCAATTTTTTAAACATTTTTAATTAGATTTTGAGATTTTTGAGAAAATTCTCTCAAAATACGTTTATATTTCTTCAAAACATCACGTAATAACGACTAATACGAATGATACGAAATTTAGTGATATGATAGATAGTTGCTAATCTTAATTTATAGGCGTTGAATTTTTAAAATATTTTGATTACATTTTGAGATTTTGCGAAAATCGTTTTAAAATGCTGAAAATTTGTTCCAGCATCACGAAATAAAAGCTGCAGGGAATGAAACGAATTTGGGTGACATGATAGGTTGTGACTCAACTTAAATTCTAGGCTACCAATTTTTCAAAAATGTTCATTAAATTTTGAGATTTTGCGAAAAATTAATTCAATATGCGTTATTATTCGTTCGCGCATCACATAATTATGACTAAAGCGAATGAAATGATATTACTTAGTTACTCTCTGACCTGTAATATTTTATGAATACATAAAAATTATAACTTCGCTTTTTTTACTTTGGCAACATACTACATCCATTCTGTGTACTCCTACAATGCTGACGAAAGTTCTTGCTTTTTGGAAAATTTGCATTCACTAACCCGTCGAGGACGGGTACTTCAGCTAGTATATATATATAATAGTAAAATGTGTGTGTGTGGCTGAACTTACGAATCAAGGAATCATTCAACAGCAGTTATGGTATTCCTATATATATCTATATGAATAAAAATTAGACTTTTGTCTGTACATTTCTTGGAATTCAAAAATTTTGCGATTTCTATCCGTTTCAAGCACCCGGGAATCCGATGCGACCATCAAAAAAAAGTTTGTCTATGTCTGTCATTCTGTCGTTCTGTCATTCTGTCCGTGACGCTTTTTTTTGTTTAAGCATCGCGTAAAAAACGACTGAAGGGAATTATATGAATTGAGTGTCATGATAGGTGGTCACTCAACTTAAAAACATAGGCGTCGAATTTAAAAAAAAATCTTGATTAGATTTTCAGATTTTGCGAAAATCGTTTCGAACTGCGTAAATTTGTCTTCCAGCATCACGTAAACACGACTGAAGCGAATGATATGAAATTGGGGTGTCATGATAGGTGCTCACTCAACTTAGAACATAGGCGTCGAATTAAAAAAGATCTTGATTAGATTTTGAGATTTTGCGAAAATCATTTCAAAACTGCGAAAATTTTGTGTTCGCACGTCACGTAATAACTGCAAAGTATAAAGAATGATATTTGGTGAACTGATAGGTGGTCACTCACCTTAAACTATAAGCATCTAATTAAAAAAAATCGATCAGCTTTCGAGATTTTGCGAAAATCGTTTAAAACTGTGGGAATCTATCTTTGTTCCCGCATTACGTAATAACAATTAAAGCGAATGATATGAAATTTGGTCACATGATAGATGGTTGCTCAACATAAACTATAGGTGTCCAATTTTTTAAACATTTTTACTAGATTTTGAAATTTTGTGAAAATTCTCTCAAAAATGCGTTTATATTTCTTCAAACATCACGTAATAACGACTAGTACGAATGATACGAAATTTAGTGATATGATAGGTAGTTGCTAATCTTAATTTATAGGCGTTGAGAGAGAGAATTTTAAAAATATTTTGATTACATTCTGAGATTTTTCGAAAATCGTTTTAAAATGCTGAAACTTTGTTCCAGCATAACGAAATAAAGACTGCAGGGAATGAAAACGAAATTGGGTGACATGATAGGTTGTCACTCAACTTAAATTCTAGGCTTGGAATTTTTCAAAAATGTTGATTAGATTTTGCGAAAATTATTTCAATATGCGTAAATATTCGTTCGCGCATCACATAATTACGACTAAAGCGAATGAAATGATGTTACTTAGTTACTCTCTAACCTGTAATATTTTAACAATACATAAAAAATTATAACTTCGCTTTTTTTACTTTGGCAACATACTACATCCATTCTGTGTACTCCTACAATGCTGACGAAAGTTCTTGCTTTTGGAAATTTGCATTCACTAACCCGTCAAGGATGGGTACTTCAGCTAGTATATACACTCTATAACAAATAAATCGACGCACCAAGAAGGAGGTGTTTGATTGAGACGAAAATTGGTGGATATTAAGACAATGTACAGAATAGTAAATGATTAAAATTTCAGAACAATTGAATAATTTTATTTCAGAGTTACAGTAACAAGTTCAATAAGGTGTTGACCCGCCGCTAGCCTGGATGCAAGCTGCCACACGGCGTTGCATAGACCGATAAAGCTCCCGGATGGTCTCCTGCGGTATTTCCTGCCAAAATTCGCTCCAATTGTCGAACGAGGTCATCAATAGTCCGTGCCAGATGCAATCACCTTCCCATCGTATCCCAGACATGCTCAATGGGAGAGAGATCTGGCGATCTGGCAGGCCAAGGAAGAGTTTGACAAGCTTGCAGACAGTTTAGAGCAACACGAGCCGTATGTGGTCTGGCTGAATCAATGTTGTCCTGCCGTCATCCGTTGTCCTGCTGAAAAAACCAGCCCAGGGCACTGCAAAAGGAACGGTAGCAAAACAGGTCTTAGGATGCCGTCCACGTACCGCTGTGCAGTAAGTGTACCTCTAATGACGACCAAAGGGGTTCGGCTGTCAAAGGAAATGGCACCCCAGACCATAATGCCTTGTTGAGGGCCGGTGTGGCGTGCAATAGTGAAAGCAGGATCCCCCCTCTGCCCTGTGCGTCTCCAAACACGTCTTCGATAATCGTCAGGACACAGTTGGAAGCGGGATTCGTCGCTAAAGACTATACGTCCCCAGTCGGCATCATTCCAACCTGATCGAGCTCTGCACCACTGTAACTGGCTCGGCAGTGTGCAGGCGTGATTGGCAGGTGGCGTAACTGTCGGCGCGAGCGTAGATTTCGCTCTCTCAACCGTCTGTGAATGGTCATGATGGACACTGGTGTTTGGGTTGAACGTCTGATGGTTGATAGAGATGAAGAAGGCGCTGTGACAGCTGATCGGACCATCACTCTGTCCTCACGATCTGTTGTAGCCCTAGGTCGACCGCTACCATCCTGACGCTGCACTCTGCCATTTTCCACCCATCCTTGCCAGCATCTTCGAATCGTCGCATCGCTTCGACTCAAATGACGAGCGATTCTCCAATTAGTCCAACTGGCCTCTTTCAATCCATTGATACGACCTCTGTCAAACTCTGACAGTTGCTCGTAATGAGCACGAATCCTGCAGCGAGGCATTTTTTTAAGTTGTTGAAAGGTCATCTGAATCGCAATCAAACCGAAAGTTTTAACAACCCTTGAAGAACTGCTCCTTATATACGTCTGCTGGATGCGCAGTTCCGATGCGCTAGAGATCAAAACTATTCATTCATGGGACACCAAATTTGACACATTTGCATATCTGTTCAAAAAATTCATGCATACGAAATTTCAAAGCAATCGGATGATTGTTTCTTGGTGCGACGATTTTTTTGGTTATAGAGTGTATATATTACTACTGAAAACAACAGCAACAACAATAATAATAATAATAGCGGTTGAAAATGTTATTCCGGATTATCATCAACTTTTTAAAGCAATATGTTGAGAAATAAATTTGCATCTACGCTCTACAACGAGTAATTAACCTCTTCGCTCCCGTCTTTTCAACGACGGAAGCGGACAAGTTAAAACATATGACACTAAATAATTTCCAGGACTTCGACCCATAATTTTATTCGTTTCTAACTAAAGGAAAATATATCGGACCGGTTCCGGTTTTCGTTCCCGCAAAAATAACGGTTTTCGGTTCAGTTCCGAATGAATAATTTTATTTTATGTATATTCTTATTTGTATTAAATATAAAATTCTATCATCATCTGAATTAAATCTGCCTTCTACGAGCAGCAGGCACGTATCCAGAAAAACGGGTCCGAACGGTAAAAAAGGCTGAATTTTTCAATTTTTCACAAAAAGACTATATTATTATCATTTTAGTAACAAAAATGAAAATTTCGGGGGGGGGGATGTCCGGACCCCATTGACCCCTCCCCCCTTAAATAACGTCCTTGACGAGCAGTTTCATGCTAAACTGAAACACAAAAGTAGTAGTGAACATCAAAACAGAAAATCGAGAAGCAATGTACCATCCGTTTTGGTAAAGCAGAGCGACTGCTAAGAAGACGATTTTACGCGGAAAATGTGTGATAGGTTGAGGTGGGTATTTTTCGAAGCTCAATTTCGGCTCGCTGTCTTATGATGCTTTCCTTTTGTTTTATTTCAGTTCGGAATTTCGGAAACGGTTCTACTTACTGCTAGTTCAAGTGTAAACAGAGTTTTAAATATAAAACAGCATTTGTAAACTTCCGTTTACCCCTATTTTGATGAAATCGGATTAGACCTGACGCATGCGTAATTGGAAGGAAGGCTCTGAGAAACGAAAACAGGCTGTATATGTACTGATGATAATTATATGGTTGACGTTAAAGTAGAAAGTATTGATAAGTTGGTTACAGTAACAAAATGATTGAAGATATACCGAACCGAAATAAACCAATACTTTTTCCAGTTCAGTCAGTTCAGTTCCGGTTTTCGTTCCGACTAGAATAACGGTTTTTTTTCCGGTTTTCAGTTCAGTTCCGGTTCGAGTACCTGATTATTTCTTTAACAGCTGCCCTTAGAGCCTAATCTCATTATGAAATCTAATCTATAAATCAACGGCTTCCAACTAGCAGCCCGTGGGTCGCATGCGGCCCTCGATGTCCTTTTTTGCGCCCAACAAAGCTTTCTAGGAAAAGAAATTGCAATATCAAATTAGATGTTTTTACTTAAGGAAAAGAAGTTTCCGTGAAAATCCATGTCAGTTTCAAATACTGTTCATTTTCGATTAAATTTAATTTTCCTCGGTTTCCATGTAATTTAGTGCGTCCACTTGTATTCTATTACACACCTCCCCTCGCGTTTAATGATCGTAACTTGTCCGTACACTTGCCTAAGTCAAAGATAGGAGCTCCTTCTCCGATTTTTTTTTTTACTTCATCTTCTAAACCTATCAACAACAGAGATTACTGCAAACACCCCTTCTTTAGGAGTTGCAACAGACAGACCCCAATTCTCAGAGAACATGCTTTATGTGCTGATACGTTAATTTTACCCCTTTTGTAATTTTAAATTTCTCAATAGAATTTTAGACATTTTGCCGTTTCATATTGTATGGTGGTGAGCACACCACTCTCTCTGGTTATGGGCTTGGATTCGAATCCAACTTGTTCTTGGTTGTTAATTCGTCAGTCTTGTGACGCAATTTGCTTCCCATATACGCCACGTAGGATACGCCTCAGGATAGAAAAGGCCCTACCTGGACGCGACAACAAAATTCGCTTCTATGAACTGAAAACTAGCAGTGGACTAATGAAACGGACTGTACAGCATTTGTATCCTTTTGAACTCTGAAAGCTAAATTTTGTAAAATGGATAACCTAGAACTCTAAAATCTCATATTTTCTTGCCATTTATATTTACTTTTTCTTAAACTTTAGTTGTGTTATTCTTGTGCATTCTTCAGCTTAATTTGTATCTTGTATTGTGTTGAGATAATTTGTGATTGGAATTTAACAATTTTGTAGATTTTTGATATAATTTTAGAATTAGTTTTGATAATTTGTGTAATTGATGTGAACTCCTGAAGGAGTTCAGGTGGGGAGTGTGACGCAATTTGCTTCCCATATACGCCACGTGCGCTGGATGACGTCACGCGGTTCTTTCCCCCCTGGGTGACCGTGATAAACTCGACACACTTCGAACAGATTCGTAGAGGAGCAGACTGATTTCTGCTTGGGGGCCCAAAAAGGGCATTAGATTGAATCTGTATTTTTGAACGTGTAAACTATACATAGTAATTTGTAAATAAATTGTATATAATTACATTAGACCTGATTTGGATTATTATTGAAAAATAGAATTTATACACTGAACCGCCACGCTAACATAAACTGTACGGACTGACTTCCGCCACAATGGTGCACGGCCAACAAAGTGTGCCATGGGCCTTGAATGGATAAGGTGAATATTGAAATACCTAATACTTTGGAATTAGCACAATCCAGTGGGCGAAAACTGCTCAAGGTAAGATTTTTCCTTTATTTTTATGAAAAATGGCTGACGAACTATTGAAACTAAAAGCGAAACGAAAAGTATTAAGAACGGCAGTTTCGAAACATCTTAAGAATATTGAAACTGAATTTGAAAAAGAGGCTGCCGATTTTTCACTTCTTGAAGAATATTTAGAACTATTAACTAGTAAATCGGATGAGTTAAAAGTTATCGATGCGGCAATTGAACCGCTCTTAGAATCTAAAGATTTTGAAGCTGAAATTACAGCTAGTGAAGAATACGATGAAAAAGTTTTATTATGGAAATTTAATTTAAATAGAAAGTTGAACAAAAGCAAAAAAGTTGAGGTTAAAGTAACTAAAAATGACGATTCAGAAATAAAACCTGAACAGAAACGAGTTCGTCTGCCAGAATTAACCATTCCAAAATTTTATGGTGATTATTTAAAATGGAATGAATTTTATAATTCATTTAAAGTATTAATTGATGACAATGACTCTTTAAGTGAAACTGAAAAATTTCAATATTTGCGTTCGTTCCTTGGAGGAGCGGCTTTAAACGCAATTGAAGGTTTCGATATTTCAGACAACAATTATGATGAAGTGATTAAATTGTTAGAAAACAGATTTGGTAAGCGAGAAATAATCATCAACACGCATATGAAATTATTGAATTTGAGTCCAGTTTACAAATCGAGTGTTGTATCGAAACTTAGAAAACTATACGACGCTATCGAAACACATGTACGCAGCTTAAATTCTTTAAATGTAAAACCGGAATCATACAGTAATATGTTTATCCCAGTTCTATTTAAAATACTTCCATCAGATTTAACGCTTGAATTTAACAGACAAAACCCTAACTTTTCTACGATGTATAGTGTGGAAGCACTGTTAAAATTCCTTCATACTGAAGTTTTATCTAGAGAAATGAACGCCTTACGTGTCCCCCCCTCTTCAGTCCAAAGAGAAAATCACGGGCGACTGGCGTCTAAACAAAGTCATAATTTAAGTTCAGCGGTGCAGCTTTTGACACCTTCAAGTGGATACAATTCGCAAACCGCTGACGATAATCTCTGCATGTTCTGTAAAAACTCAAAACATACTGGAATTTGCGAATCTCTCTCGGTTCAAGAAAAACGAAATGTTATATTTCGAGAAGGTAGATGTATGCTAGAGATGAGTTCGGGCTCATTTTTTGAAGCCCGAGCCCGCCCGAGCCCGAAGACTTTTAATCCGAGCCCGCCCGAGCCCGAGCAATATTATTAAAGTTGGAGCCCGAGCCCGCCCGAGCCCGAAATTTCAGCTAAAGACAAATAAAATTAACTACTTCATTAAGAGGATACAATAAATTTTGGAGCTTCACACACCTTCTAGTCCCCCGTGCCGCTATTTTTTGAAATAAGTACGTCTATTTATCCCATGAATCACTTTTTAAAATCTGTTTCAAGGAGTATGTTCAACAAAGAAGAAATTTTTCACGAGCCCGAGCCCGCCCGAGCCCGAACGCACTCGTGAATTACAGAGCCCGAGCCCGAGTCGGGCCCGGGCTCGGGCTCGGGCTTTCGGGCTCGGGCTGAGCCCGTCTCATCTCTAATGTATGCTCTGCTTAAAGCGAAAACGTAAAAAATATGACTGCAGATCAAAACAACAATCCTGTCCTCGTTGCAAAAAAAGACATAATTTAGAGATCTGTTTTGACTTAGAGAAAAAAGGCAGAAAGAAAAATAATAATGCAAGCTCGTGCGAAGAGGCGAGTAAGGGGAATGCAGTTGCTGAGAGTTCAAGAGGGAATGAAAATACGCAAATCTTTACGGGTGTTTCACACACTAGTTCGACATCTATTTTGCTTCAGACGTGCAGTGTTGTAATTAAGGGTAAACGTCGTTCAATGCAGGGAAGAATTTTACTCGATTGCGGCTCAATGAGATCCTTTGTAAACAAAGAAATTTCGCGCATATTAAATCTTCCAGTAATCAGAAAAGAGAGTTTATCAGTCTACAGTTTCGGCAATGAACAGCCCATTCAAAACACGTTTGATGTTGCAAAGTTAAATTAGAAAATAGGCGAGATAATGAATCTAATATCGAAATTGAAGCCCTCGTAACAGACCGTGTAACGGGTACGGAAATTCCACCCGCTAACTTGAAATCGGAAATTATACTCTCGAAATTAAAAAACCTAAAACTGGCCTATTCCTTTGAAGCTGAAGGGGGTATTGACCTCTTGATTGGGTGTGATTATTATTACAACATAGTTAGTGGAAATTTGAAAAGAATAAACGAAAATCTCGTAGCGACAGAAATAATGTTTGGCTGGTGTATACAGGGAAAAACTGATAACACTCCAGAATCTACGGTTGCGTTAAACGTAATGGTTGAAGAAAAATTTATTTCGGACCAGATACAAAAATTTTGGACTCTTGAAGGGTTGGGGATCCATCCAGAAAACGAAATCGTTGATTCTTCGGACTATAATGTTTTACACAAATTTGAATCGGAAATTAAATATGAAAATTCTGGATATAAGGCTAAATTACCCTGGAAACCAAACACAAAGCATCTTTTAGAAAGTAACAAAGATGTTGCTCTAAAAAGATTTCAGAAATTAAACAACGCATTTAAGATTGATAACACTTTATTCGACCAGTATAAAGAAGTTTTAAAAGACTATGAGCTGAAGAATATTATAGAGCCTGTTCCAGAAAATGAACAAAATAATAACACCACATTTTATTTGCCTCACAGGGCCGTAATTAGAAGCGACAGAACAACTAGCAAATTGAGAATAGTTTTTGATGCTTCGGCTCATAAACGAAATACGCCTTCTCTTAACGATTACTTGTACACAGGTCCAAACTTATATCCAGATATATTTGAATTACTGATAAAATTTAGGCAAAATTTAATAGCCTTTACGGCTGACATTAAGCAAGCATTTTTACAGATCGAACTAAATGAAGAAGACAGGGACGTTACACGATTCTATTGGAAAGATAATCCCTTTGATAATGATGAAAATTTAAAAATGTTCCGATTCACAAGAGTTTTATTCGGGGTAAAATCAAGTTCATTTTTACTCGCCGCTACTATTAAACACCACCATAAGAGGTACACAGAAACCCACCCAGAAACATCCGAAATCCTGAGCAACAGTGTTTATGTAGACGACGTCATTAGTGGTTAACCGGACGTAGAACGCGCGTTCAAAACATCACTTGATTGCATTAGCATTTTCAAAGACGCGGGAATGACTTTGCATAAATGGTAAACAAATTCGAAAACACTTGGAAATTTGTGGGTTAAGGAAGGTATCACTACGAATGAAACTCCGAAGGATTTTGAGGAAGTGAAGCCTCCCTTCAAGGTATTAGGAATCGCTTGGGATAGTGCAGAAGACGTTTTGTACTTCGACATTGACAACTTAATGACATTTCTGTCTAAAAGGAAAAACACCAAACGTTTTCTTCTACAAGTTATTGGCAGAATTTTCGATCCCGTGGGTTTCTTGGGACCTTTCATTTTGAGAGCAAAATGTATAATGCAAGAGATTTGGTCTTCTAAAATCGACTGGGATGATGAGCTACCGTCTGTTCTGAGTTTTAAATGGAAAGCTTGGTATGAAGAAATTGATGAACTGAATCATCTCAGAATCCTCCGTTATTATTTAGGAGGAATCACAGAAGCTGATGTAAAAGAAATAGAGCTTCATAGCTTTTCAGATTCTAGCTTAAAAGCTTACGGCTGTGTAGTATATTTGAGAATTATTTTGAAGAATGACGCTTTCCAAACAGTATTTGTTGCCTCCAAGAGTAGAGTTGCCCCTCTAAAATCTCTTACTCTTCCAAGATTGGAGCTTTTAGGAGCACTCTTGGCCGCTAGATTGAGTATCAAGATCGTAAAATGTTTGAAATATAAAGTAACGCCCTTTTATTGGACGGATTCACGAATAACCTATTTTTGGGTTAGTGGAAACTCCGAAAGATTCAAGCCTTTTGTCAAAAATAGAGTTCAGGAAGTACAGAAACTAACTGAAAGCAGCAACTGGCGTTATTGCACTTTGAAAGATAACCCCGCTGACCTTATATCACGAGGAACTACAGTTAGTAATTTGAGGAATTGCCAACTTTGGTGGCACGGACCACCTTGGGTTTTGCAGTCTTCTGAATTTTGGCCCTCTGGCAAAGTCGACGTTATAAAAGAAGAAAATTTGGAGTACAAAAAGAAATTTGCTTATTTTCAACAATATGAATGTGTCGTAAAAGAAATAGACGAATTATTCGATATTTCCAAATATAGCAGTCTCATGAAAGTAATAAGGATTACAGCGTGGGTGAGAAAATTTGTTATGAACCTTAAATGTCCTGTGTAAAATCGTGATTCTTTAGTTGCTGAGGAAATTATTGATGCGGTAAAATTTTGGATCCAAAATGAACAGAGACACTTTTTCAAAGAAGAGTGTGAAACACTTAAGAGTAAAAATTCCATAAAAAGAAGTTCCTCTATATTTAATTACATGCCTTTTCTAGACGAAAACGAACTGCTTCGATTAGGAGGCAGGCTTGAATTTTGTGATTTGTCCATTAATAAAAAACATCCAATTATTT
Source organism: Cheiracanthium punctorium (assembly GCA_038373885.1). Lineage (NCBI taxonomy): Eukaryota > Metazoa > Arthropoda > Arachnida > Araneae > Cheiracanthiidae > Cheiracanthium > Cheiracanthium punctorium. The sequence goes on along the minus strand of JAWZYV010016773.1, from coordinate 2,303 downwards.
TACCCACAAATTCTTGGTTGACAACTTTCATAGTGCGCCAAGAACATGATAAAGTCATGCATGGAGGAGTAGCCAGTACTCTAACAAAAGTTCGATAAAATTACTGGATACCCAAAGGACGACAGTTTATCAAAAAGATTATCAAGAGTTGCATTGTCTGTCAAAAATATCTCTCCAAACCTGGTGATCAACTTACAGCTCCATTACCAGGTGATCGAATCCACCAGACTCCTGTATTCTCTGTTTGTGGACTTGACTTCGCGGGTCCTCTTTATGTGAAACATTCTGCAGAATTGAAAAAAATCGTACATTGTTTTGTTTACATGCGCTGTCTCGAGAGCGCTGCACAGCTACAATTTTAGAATTAGTTTTGATAATTTGTGTAATTGATGTGAACTCCTGAAGGAGTTCAGGTGGGGAGTGTGACGCAATTTGCTTCCCATATACGCCACGTGCGCTGGATGACGTCACGCGGTTCTTTCCCCCCTGGGTGACCGTGATAAACTCGACACACTTCGAACAGATTCGTAGAGGAGAAGACTGATTTCTACTTGGGGTCCCAAAAAAGGCATTAGATTGAATCTGTATTTTTGAACGTGTAAACTATACATAGTAATTTGTAAATAAATTGTATATAATTACATTAGACCTGATTTGGATTATTATTGAAATATATAATTTACACACTGAACCGCCTGTACGGACTGACTGTACGGACTGACTTCCGCCACAGTCTCTTCATAGATGGTAATGTTTAAAATTACCCCTTTTTATACTTTAAATCCTAATTTAATTCTTATTTTTGTTTTTGTATCTTGATGGAAATTAGACAATTCTGAGCAATGTCTTAAATTTCCTGAATCCCTAAAATATCTTCAGCAAGAATTGGATTAAATTGCGGCCCGACACAAGACAGGTGTATTGGATTGCGGCCCTCGAACATTTGTGAATTCAAAATCCCTGTTATAAATGTTATGTACTTTAATTTTGATTGAGATTATTATTTTATAAACCTCAATTCTTACACTAATAACTTTTGACTCGAACATTTGTTCCTTGTGACTGTTCGTATCACCAAAACTTAATTTTTAGGATCGCCCAAAAACATCACCTTTAGAGAATCTGAGAGTCAGTGTTCAACTGATTAAAGCCTCAAATTAATTACCGCGCAACTCCAGCTGAGTTGCAGTTCTTGAAACTCCATAAGGACAATAGCGGATGGCACGGTAACGGAAATTTAAAAGCATTATTCATAAAAGAATTTTTTAAAATTTCCGGTGGTTCGAGTTTCCAAATAATTATACTTGGGAAGTCTTCATTTATTAATTATTTGACTGCGACTGCAAAATAAAAAATTTGGCATTATCCTCAATAACATAGAGATATTTTCTTTTATGTCGTACCATTTGCTTAGCCCGGTACTTACTGGAAATATTATTTATTAAAATTTTATAACTTGAAGAAAAGAAAGTGAATTTGCACAATTACTAATACATAAAGTGAATTTGAATTTTAAAAGGATTAGTCTGCATATATGCGGAATTTTTAGAACACTGTATTAAAACAGAGAGTTGAAGAAAGTCAAACTTTCCCCCCACGAATCTGAAAACGCGCTTCCATGATGCCAAATGTCGGTTTACGGTTTATTAATGTTCCTATCCACGACGAAATTTATTGAATTGTTTAGAAAAGCATTTACGCGAATTTCCTTATTTTTTGCTGAGATTAACGAGTTTTATCATTTTAGTAAGCATTTATGTAACATAAAAGACTTTCGTATCCAATAGATCGTTTCAAAAATTGAAAAAGGGTCCTTTTATGCTTCTATTGAGTGATATTTATGTTAGTTCTATATTGAAGACAAGGTTTTTGTAGTCTGAAATTTCTCCCCTGGGTGAAGTCTCTAAAGCCTCATGCTTATTACAACCAACCCGCAGAAAATACTTTATTTTTACCAGAGTGTCTAACTTCGCCGGAACATAATTAATCACTTTTTAGATACAGTACAGTTTTTTTTTATATCTTTTCTAGCTAGGCCTACTTGTGCCCGTTGGGCTGTCAAATCATAATGGATTCTAAGACTAAAATTTTTGCTGTTTGTACTGGACTGACCAGAGGGGAGTCTCCTTACAACCAACCCACAGAAAACTTCTACATTTTTACCAAAGTTGCTAACTTCGTCAGAAGATAATTAAAAACGTTTTAGAAACAGTACATTTATTTGATATTTTTTCTAACTAGTCATACTCTTGCCCGTTGAGCTGTCAAAACATAATGCATTTTAAGAATAAGACTAAAATTAT
>JAWZYV010016772.1:0-37972 GCA_038373885.1 Cheiracanthium punctorium | reverse complement strand
CCGGATTGCCAGTGGCGCTTATGATCCTCATTATGAAGAGTTGGCGAGATGCTCGAAAATCGCAGTGACTGTTGAAGAAGGAACACGTGGTGCAAGCGTGCCGCCATATTGGAAGCACACAAAAAAACTGGCTAGCCGGGGAAAACATTTTAAAAAGGAAAAGGGGGGAAGAACCAGGAGTACACACATTGTAAAATTAATGCTTATGGAAGAAAATGCAAAACAGGAATACATGTGATGTGATATTTCCATCACAGAACTAACATGTCGTTCCCATATTTTCAAAATATCCTCTGGTAGACAACTCTCAACAAGAGGATATAACATAGCAGCATATTTTTCCGAGGTGACACGTAATGTCCCCAAAGCTCTCAAATGTGCTTCAATCTTATCGTATAATTTCACGACATTACTTTTATTATGATTCAAAACTAAATTTAATAACTCTCGTACGTATACTTCTATTAGCAATTCATCTTTGCCAAAGCGAGATTTCATACATTCAATTACTAAAAGATAATTTTCGCAGTTGGCGGGAAACTGTCAACAAGATCACGAGCCCGTGATTTTTCTGTTGTACTTTGTACGAGATAAGCAAATTTATCTTCATCTGATAATTCTGGGTCTTCGTGTATCTTTTGAAATATAGACCAGAATTTAAGCCAATTCTTAATCGATCCGTCAAATTTTTCTAATTCTAATCTCGGCAACCTAACGGTTTTTGAAGTAAAACTTCTTTAGGCGCAACTAGAGAGTAACGCAGATTTTTTTTCTGACGGAAGTAACGCTCACGTGGTTTTCGAAAAGCGGAAGCTGCCTGCGATCGAACCCAACCAGCAGGCGAAAACTACGGTTTAAGAACACGGTGATAGAAAAACATGAAGAAATGGAACCTGCAATCGAGCCAAACTAGCAGACGAAAACTACATTTCAAGAGCACGTGAAAGCAGAAATAATACCTTATCCAACAGAAAACCAGCAGAGGAAAACAAAGGTTTAAGAACACTGCCTTAGAAAAAGGAAATAATAAATCCTATGTGCATTCAATACCAAACAACAGAAAGAAAACACCAGTTTAGGAACACAGTTAAAGAAAAATACCACAGCATAGACATTCTCTCGATTCAAATCCTACGGAAAAACGTTTTAAGAAAACAGTGAAAGAATAATAGTTCAACACGGGCTCTTCCTGGAAGCTAACCTAAGGTGACCATATTTCTAAACAGTATTTTGGGGACAAATCAAGCATTGTCCTGGAATCCAAGGAAAACTTGGGGACACTAGAAGATGTCTTTGGGGACTTATTTGAGGACACAACATATTATCATGCTAATAGCTCTTTATATCAATTGTGTATTCTTATTTCTAATAAATTAATGGAAGTATTTATAAACTAGCTGAAGTACCCGTCCTCGACGGGTTAGTGAATGAAAATTTCCAAAAAGCAAGAACTTTCGTCAGCATTGTAGGAGTACACAGAATGGATGTAGTATGTTGCCAAAGTAAAGAAAGCGAAGTTATAATTTTCATGTATTGTTAAAATATTACAGGTTAGAGAGTAACTAAGTAATATCATTTCATTCGCTTTAGTCGTAATTATGTGATGCGCGAACGAATATTTACGCATATTGAAATAATTTTCGCAAAATCTCAAAATTTAATCAACATTTTTGAAAAATTTGAAGCCTAGAATTTAAGTTGAGTGACAACCTATCATGTCACCCAAATTCGTTTCATTCCCTGCAGTCTTTATTTCGTGATGCTGGAACAAATTTTCAGCATTTTAAAACGATTTTGGAAAAATCTCAAAATGTAAGGAAAATATTTTTAAAATTCAACGCCTATAAATTAGGATTAGCAACTACATATCATATCACTCAATTTCGTATCATTCGTATTAGTCGTTATTACGTGATGTTTGAAGAAATATAAACGTATTTTGAGAGAATTTTCACAAAATCTCAATATCTAATAAAAATGTTTAAAAAATTGGACTCCTATAGTTTATGTTGAGCAACCATCTATCGTGTGACCAAATTTCATATCATTCGCTTTAGTCGTTATTACGTAATACGGGAACAAAGATTCACTCAGTTTTAAACGATTTTCACAAAATCTCGAAATCTGATGGATTTTTTTTTAATTAGATGCTTATAGTTTAAGGTGAATGACCACCTATCATTTCACCAAATATCATTTTTTCACCTTTGCAGTTATTACGTGATGTGCGAACACAAATTTACGCAGTTTGAAATGATTTTCGCAAAATTTCAAAATCTAATCAAGATTTTTTTTTAAATTCGACGCCTATGTTTTAAGTTGAGTGACCACCTATCATGTCACTCAATTTCATATCATTCGCTTCAGTCGTTTTTACGTGATGCTTGAACACAAATTTACGCAGTTTGAAAGGATTTTCGCAAAATCTCAAAATCCAATCAGAATTTTTTAAAAACTGGACGCCTATGTTTTAAGTTGAGTGGCCACCTATCATGAAACCCAATTTCATATCATTCGCTTCAGTCGTTTTTGCGAGATGCTTGAACACAAATTTACGCAGTTTGAAACGATTTTCGCAAAATCTGAAAATCTAATCAAGATTTTTTTTTAATTCGACACCTATGTTTTAAGTTGAGTGACCACCTATCATGACACCCAATTTCATATCATTCGCTTCAGTCGTTTTTACGTGATTTTTGAACACAAATTTACGCAGTTTGAAAGGATTTTCGCAAAATCTGAAAATCTAATCAAGATTTTTTAAAAATTCGACGCCTATGTTTTAAGTTGAGTGACCACCTATCATGACACCCAATTTCCTATCATTCGCTTCAGTCGTTTTAACGTGATGCTTAAACAAAAAAGCGTCACGGACAGAATGACAGAATGACAGACAGACAAACTTTTTTTTGAGGGTCGCATCGGATTCCCGGGTGCTTGAAACGGATAGAAATCGCAAAATTTTAGAATTCCAAGAAATGTACAGACAAAAGTCTAATTTTATTTATATAGATATTTATTTAAACCAGAAATATGAAAGCGAAACCATGTTTAGAGGTGGGGAAAACCGTTATTTTCAAAGAACAGCTGTTCACCGTTCCCGTTCTTTTTTAAAGAACAGTTCTTTTTCCTGTTCTTTTGAGAACAGGTTCTTTGATTTATGGTAGCTTTATTATGACTATTTTATTCAATTTAAAAATGAAAATATACGTCTTTTTAACATGTACTATACTTTAGTACAATTGTAAAACCCGCAGTGGTCTGGGCACTAATCTCCGTTGCCATAAGAACACGAAAAGTGAAGCAGCATCCGGATTGGCCAGTGTTTGGGAGGGTCAACTTCCTCTCGGCTCGACTGCTGTGGGACCGTGTGCCCTAATGGGAGCTGGAGCACGTAAAATCCGTCGTGGCTTCAATGTCCTCCAAATTGTTAAACGATACCTCTGGGGGTGCCGATTTCAGGGGGTGGGTCCCTCCTCTGGAATTGGTTCAAAATTAGGGGACCCCAAGCTGAGTCGGAGTTCCTCCCTCTGGGGCTCATTAAAATGGAAGCAGCCCCTTCCGCCCATCGACTGCCTATTTGAGGGATCTGGCACCGCCCCGCGGGTTGCCAGAGGGCATTAGCAACAACAACAACAACAATTGTAAAATGTTTAAAAAAAAATTGCAACCAACATTCTGGCTTTCTTCAATCAAGTATGTTAACAGTAATTTTTTGTAAAAATATTTTAATGGCAGCTGTCGTCAAAAAAAGGGTCTCTAGATCTGTGGCACGCGATGAACGTTTCGATCGTCCGCCCTCTTGCTAGTAGTTAAGTCGAGCGATGGCAACGGCCGCCCTTTTTTCAGCATTGCGAAATGGTTGCGCCTTAAAGGGTAAAAAAAGTACATGCTCCAGCTTAAAAATTAAAGACTCCGTTTAAAAAGCTGTAAGTATCAGGCTCCAGATTAAAAATAATACGCATGTATAAATATCTCGATTGCTTCGACTACGATTTAAGAAAATGAATACGACTTTGGCATATAAAATTACATGGCTTCCGACCAGGGCCATACCTAGAAAATAATTTCGGAGTCGGGGAGCATCGTATATCGGGATAAAATTTTCCGGATATATGCCCCACACCCAATTTCTGTCTAATTTAGCAAGATTAAATTTTTTTTTATTACTGCACAAACATTTCGTTCATTTATACATCACTGCATTTCATACCCCTCACCATGGGCGCCGGCAGAATATTTCCCAGGGGGGGCAAAGACTACTCAAGGGGGGGGGGCAAAGACTACTTCAACGTATAGTTACCATGTTGGAAAGAGCAAAAAAGCAAAGGATAACACTGCATACAAAAATCCAGGGGGCGGGGGCATTGCCCCCCTTGCCCTATGCTGCCGGCGCCCATGCCCCTTACCATCCCCACACAGAAAAAAATTTCTGGCTACGTCCCTGTATAAATACACCATGTACATATACTGTAATAAGTTCGGGGAAGCGGCGTCCGAACTCATAGGACCCCCTCAGTGGCGGATTAATGCATTTTTGTCGGGTGGGGGGCGGTAAGTTAGAGGATTGACATATACATCCAATTTTTGGAAGAAAAAATAGGATCTTTTACATTAATTTCTTTTTTCTCGAGGGGCGGGGGCGGTCGCCCCCTCCGCCCCCCTTTAATCCGCCCTTGCCCCCCCGTCTAAGTACGGCCTTGCTTCTGACTCCAAATCTACAACTTTGACCCTAGCTCAGAACTTAATTAAAGCAAAAGAACAGGGAACAGATTTAATGAAAGAACACCTTTCACCGAAGAACAGTTCTTTAAACCCGTTCAGCAAGAGAACGCCTTTTACCCCGTTCCCGCTCTTAGCTCTCCGTTCCGAAAAAGAACTCCAGCTCAGGAAAAGAACACTGAACTAGGTGCGAAGAACTAGGTGTTCCCGCTCACTGCTCCGAGAACTCCTCGAGTGATCAAAGAACGTGTTCTTTTTCAGCCAATAGGAGAGGCTGCTCCGGAACAGGTTCTTTTTCAGCCAATAAGAGATGGCTAAGAGCGTATGAAGCGAAGGCGCGTTTTATATGGAGATAGTGTAATGCTTATATTATTGTTTGACGTTGATAAAATATTTTTTTTCGATTTGTTTGTGTTTCAGACTATCATTTTCTTTATTATTAAATTTTTTACTTTGATTCAAATTGAGTAGTTTGGCTGGAATAATAAAAATTGACGAATTGTTTTCCTGTGAGTGCATTTCGTATTGAACATATAAGAAAGCTTCTTATTCTTTGCCCGGGTCCTCTTTAAAATTATGGTAGGTTGGGTTAAAAGTTCTATCCCCCCCCCCCAGATAATCATCTTCGTTATCGTTATTTCTCAAAATAACTAAGATTCCACAATTAGAATTTGATAAAGCTAAAATTGTAAACTTCTGTCCCCACCATCAGATACGTAGCCAATGTGGAGGAGGGGGGTCTGCCCCCCCAGAATTTAAATTTTTTTTAGCAAAAAAATATTAATCGTGCCTTCCAATGAGAAATTTCACCTTTAAGGCATTTTCCAAAATTTCTCTTTTCAACATGTTTGCCTGCCATAAAATTTTGAAGCGTCGGACCTTAATGAACTGAGAACATGTTTTTGCCATGATCACTGAACAGGGTGTTCCCGTTCTTTCTTGAGAACAGGTTCAAAAGAACAGGGTGTTCATTCTTTCCCCATCTCTAACCATGTTGAAATATTACCATGCTAATAGCTCTTTATATCAATTGTGTATTCTTATTTCTAATAAATTAATGGAAGTATTTATAAATATTTATTTAAACCAGAAATATGAAAGCAAAATTATGTTGAAATATTGCAATTTATTCATAATTTAATGCTTGGCATAGTATTTGTATTTTTCAGAAGACATTGCTTTTTACATTGGCTCGTTTTGCGGTCATTTTTCATGAAACCTTTTACACCCTCTAAAAAAAGTATTGAGTGCAAGAAAAATTTCGTACTTCAATTTCATATTTAAAGCATGGTTGTTTCTGAAAAGTGATTAATCATTAACAAAACTGAAATGGGAAATTTGACTCATAGTCGAATACTTTATTGAATGTCTGTACACGCTACACATACAGAGACAACAAACGTTTTCAGAGATCGAATTTCATTGTTTCTCTGAGTAGAAGGCACTTTTAGTTGTTTTATTTTTCTTATTTCTTCAATTTTTTCTGAAAGAAATAAATTAAACGGAAACTTTCAGGCTAAAAAAGTACAAATCTTTAAATTTGGGACTTTTCGCGTCCCCAAGAAGTCAAGGTATTTTTAGGGACAAAGTAAAAAAAAATCTATATTTGGGGACTGCCCTCGAATTTCGAAGACGTATGGTCTCCTTTATGCTACCCCGACATCCAGACAGAACAGCGGTTTAAGAACACGGGTATGTAACACTACAAAGAAAGAAACACTGGCTGCAAACGGTTTAAGAACAAAGTAAAAGAATAACAAATGGACACTCCGTGGATTCTAACCCAACCTCAAGACGGAGGCGGTTTAACACGGGGATGGAGCACCACAAAGAAACGGACCCTGGCTGCAATCAATCCTAAACAATAAACAGAACCTACAGTTTAAAAACAGGGATGCAGAATAATAATTTAAAACCTACCAACAGACGAAATCAACGCTTAAGAACACTGTGATAGAAAAACACACACAAGAAAAAATGTACACTACCTGCATTCGAACCCAACAAACAGAGGAAAACATCAGTTAAAGAACACAGTTAAAGTATAATACTAAACTATGGACATCCCCCCCAATTCAAACCCAACCTCCAGACGGAACAATGGCATAAGAAAACAGTTAAAGAATAATACTACAATATGGACACTTCCTGGATTCTAACCCAATTTCCAGACGGAACAACGGCTTAAGAACACAGGTATGGAACACCACAAAGAAACAAACCCCGGTTGCAAACGATTTAAGAACAAAGTTAAAGGATAATACATGGACACTCCCTGGATTCTAACCCAACCTCCAGACGGAACAACGGTTTCAGAACAAGGGGATGAACAGCACAAAGAAAATGAATCTGGCTGTAACTGAATCCAACGTCTTTGGGGAAGAGAAGAAGTCTTACTTCAATCGCGCGTAAAGATTACACGCACACACTTTTTTTTTATTTACCGCTTCAACATACGACATATTAACAGAATTCTGAATGCTAATTTCATTTCGCATTCGTTCAACCTTTATTTTCAAAGTAATGTATCTATCAGTATAAGATGATATACTTTCGTATTCTTCGTCATAGACACTCTGTTCTATCTTAACATGGTTTGAAATTAAATCAAGTATCTCACTATCTGCCGCTTGCAGATTCTGATATTTATCGCTCAAAAGCGAAAATGAAATTTCTATTTCTTCTATGTCAATAGGCTTAGCTTTTAGAGCTTCTTCGAGTCGATTTGCAGCTTTAGTAAAACTAGTGCGTAATGGTGTTCTAACTTTAGTTAACTTATCCATAATTACTAATATTAAATCAGTAATTCAATATTTCAAAACTCGCAGTCGTTTTATAAAGCGGCATCTGTGACGAAGTTCACATATTTTTCGCGTCTTAAAATAATGTTCCTATGTTTCATCTTTCTAAATCAAAATTTCATTTCCCGTATTAATCTCTCTCTCCACTTTGTTTTCCGTCGTTGTTTTCTCACGGGTTGTAGCCTTATGTATTGGCATTCGCCAAATTCTGGCGCTTCTGTCTTGGCGTTAATCATTTAATCCGTTTGTTTCAAATTTTTATATTGTTTACGCTTACCGGACGGTGGTTGTCACGTGTGGCAGTGGCTTATGATTGCTCATATTTTACTCGCCAACCTGTTAAGAGCTGGCAGTTTTGTAAGAAGATTTTAATAGACTTCTTGATTGCTCTCCGTCAGAGGAGGTTGTGTTCGTTTTTTTTTATGGAACTCCGGCATGCCGTGTGGACGGAACGATTAGATATGTTCTTGGTGTTATTTGCTACTAATGCAATGTACCCTACGTAATTGAAGTTATTTCCTTTAAGACTTTTGCTGTTACCTCCAATAAATCCCAGACAGCACAGAAGCTTAAATCAAGCTTGGCATTTGGCTTGGCAATCCAAGCTTGGCTTAAGCTGGATTTTAGCTTTCAAAATGCGCAGTGATGGCGCCATTTGTGAAAGAGAATGAACATTAATTGTCTAGCGTCCTCAAATTTGCTGAAAGATCGTAAAAGATGTGTTTTATTTTATTACCAGTGCCATATTACCGGCAGGGCAAACGGGGCAACTGCCCAAGGCCTACAGATTTTAGTGCCCAAAAATCTTACATCTTACACTTTTGTAATTTTAAAATAAAATTACAAAGGATGAAAAAAAAAAAAAAATTCAGAAGTTAAATAATTTTTTTAATTATAAAATATGAACAATGAAAATAATTCAAATTTACATTTGTATAAATTAATTTAAACTTATTTTTAATTCTTCGAAATGCTCTATATCGATATAGCATACCAATATGTAGGAAAATAACCACATTTGTAAAGAGAATTTTTAGCGTTAAAAAATAGCAAAATTTTTCAATTATTTGTTATTTTAAGAAATATTTACAAAAATGACATGTGTTACAAACATACATGTTAGCAACTGTGATATAGCATTTCGAAGTAACGTTTAACTATATGTTTCTTTGATTTCAGATTACTTAACACAAAATTTGTGTTAAGTAAGTAAACCCATTCTGTATTTCCAAATATGGAAATTCTTCAAAATAAAATACAATTATACTACGAAATTGATTTCAAAATCAGTCGTTTGTCTCGATTTTGGCCAGCAGTATTGCTCATGAGTGTTTCGGTACTGAAAGTTTTAAAACGTGTGCTGCTCTTAAGTTTATATTATGTTTATTTCCCTATTAGTAGAGTCTCTAAATCACACATAACATTATTTTAATTTTGATGCATCCCATGGAAAAATAAAAGAAACAAATAACACATCGCCCACTTATCAATCTGGCGAGAAAACAGCGTGATAAGTCACTTCAAACTTTAGTCAAAACAGTCCGAAGCTTGGTAGCTGAAGGGATAACGCGCTCGGCTATGAACCGAAAGGTCCCGGGTTCTGTGCCAGCCACGGACACTCGATGGAAACAGATTAAATTAAATTGAAATTTCAGCGTAGAGGGGGAAAATGCGTGGCAAAGTAAAATATGTGGGGCGAGTTCGGCGCCCCGTGTATTTAGGAAATTTTTTTTAGGAAAATTTTTTAAGCTTGAAATGTCAAGCTTGAAAAGTCAACCTTAATGCAAGCTGGGCAAGTGTAAACTAGAACACTTGATTCAAGCTTGCATTAAGCTTACACGCTTGAAATTTTCAAGCTTAATTCAAGCTTATTGACTTGATAAATCAAGCTTGATGCAAGTTTGATGCAAGTTTGCTGTGCTTTCTGGGATGCAGCTTCTCAGAATTCGAGTTGTTTTCGTGTTTTTAAGTCTTCAGCATAACTCAAGGATTTTATTAATTAAACTATACGTCACGTAAACGGCCGAGAGAATGTTCTTTTGTAATCCACCTCCGACAACTCCCCCATATAAACTTGGTGCGTCATGACCAGCTCGTTTACACGAGTAATTGCTCCCGGCACATCACCGGCTGTCGGAGTTTCCTTTTGCCAAAGTAAGAATGTGAAAAAAAAAAAAAAAAAAAACTGTTCTTAAGGAAAACAAATGTTCTGCGGACGCTCCCGTCTCCATGTTATCGGAATTTCGTAGTCTCCCTGCGGTGATTCAGTGACGGATACTTGTGCTGTGAACTTTCTTGGATTTTACTGAGAGAGGAGAGGATTTTTGGTTATCCAGCAGTGTGCGACCGAAAAGAATTTGCTGTTCCCGGTTCTGATACCTGTGCCTTCTAGCCAGCAGCGTGTATGACGCTCCCGAAATCGAAAGTCATAGACTTGTATGGTTCTCCGTATCTACATTTTCCGTTATGACCGTTCCGGTGTTACGATGCTCTTCAGTTTTCGCTTCTGGTTTCGCCGACTTGTGTTTTTTCCGCTACCCGTGTTTGTTGTTCTCGAAGTCCTATGTTTCCTGTGTTTCGCCGATACTTCTGTGTCAACTTTAGTGGAAAGCGAATGTGGTGTGTCCTTCCCTGAATTATGTGTTTTTTTTTTTATGGATTCGGAACATTTTTATGTGTCTCGTAAAGATAAAATTTTGAATTTTTCATTCATAAGAAGATAATTTTTGCTTGTGATGACCGGGAGGTCATAGAGATTGGCTCGTACAAGTGCGATATTTGCTTGTTTTTTGTGGCGGACAACGGCCCAGAGTCTATCCGTCACATTACCAATTTCTGACTGCTCTCACGTCCTCGTCGTTCCGGTCGGGCACCCGAGTGGTGGCTAAGCAGAGCGATTCTAAAAGAGGGATTTGAGACCTGGTAGATACGACGCTAGTGTACCGACTGTAGTGTGCACTATTTGCGCTCACATTGCTTTTGATTGGTGAATATGTCTCTTGGTAGTGCCGTAGCGGAAGTGGAAAACTTCTGCGACAGTCTCCCCGGCATGCCCGCGCGGTATGTAAAGGAGGAGATTGAGAGGCTAAGGGCCAGAGAGTTATTGCTACTTGTAGCAATAGACCTGCAGGGACCCCTGAAGTCCGTTGACCGAAAAGCCGTCATGAGGCGGGTCATGGACATGTATGAGCTGTTCGTTAGGAATAGCCTTACACAGGCGAAACTGCGGGATCAGATTGCGGCTCTCCGTGCTGAGAAACCCACGTACGCTCAGGTGGCGAGCGTTGTGGGGCCGCCCACTTCAGATGCCATCATCCCACCACCCACAGAAGCGCAGGTGGCAAGCGCTAGTGGGTGTAGTCAAAATGCCACAGATCCCCCCATCCAAACGTCAGAGGCGGACGTGGATGGGACAACCTCAGACGCCCCAACTCAACCCTCCACAGATGCGCAGGTGACAGGCGCCAGTGGTTGTACATCACATGTCACGATAGCGACTCCGCCTAGGAATAGCACCGCGTCCGAACACGTGATGTTCGTCGACGCAGCCAAGGAAGGTGTGTGCGTAAGGGACTTAGTATGCAGGGAGGTGAACCCAGTGAAACTGGGCGCCAAAGTCCTGTGGACCCGAAAGGCGAAGAATGGGGGTATGAAAATACGGACTGAGACCGAGGAAGACCTGAATATTCTAATCAGGCAGATCTCGGCCAGCGATAAGCTGAAAGATAAGGTTACCGTAAGGAAACCGGTCCGCAGAAACCCCCAACTTTGCTTGGTAGATGTTCCGTGGGAACTCGACGACCGAGCTGTTGTCGATGCCATCCGGGGCCAAGAGGAGGGCTTGGCAAGTGATGGGGTTACCATCAGGTACTCCATCAAAAAGAGGGATACACGCCACGTTATAGTGGAAGTACCCCCTAAAGTCTTCCATGCAATACTGAGTCAGGAACGCATAACCATGGACTGGCATAAGATAAGAGTGGTGGAAAACCTAAGGGCTACTCAGTGTTTCCGTTGTGGAGAGTACGGTCACTTAAGCACTACTTGTAAAGCCCGGAAACGCTGTATGAACTGCGGAGCTAAAGGGCACGTGAGCAAGGACTGTATAGCCAGCTCTAGATGCCATATCTGCGAGTCTCGTAACAGGCGGAATCCTGGGAGAAACGTAGTGAGTGTAGACCACTCTGCAAAAGCAGAGAGTTGCCCAACGAGGATCTATGAAGTGTCGATGCTTAAAAAGAAGACTAACTATGGGTAGTCTCACCATTGCGCAACAGAATGTCGGGAGAAGTCTCGCGGCTTCTGCCATCCTCCAAGGAGACCTAGATCAATACGATCTAGTCTGTGTCCAAGAACCCTACCTCCTGAAAGACGGGGGAAGAGTGGGCGGGATGCCCAACTCACGTCCGGTGGTTCATAGTCCAAATGGACGAGCAGCGATAATCGTAAGCAACCCCAGATTGCAATTTATCGTAAAGCTGCTAACCAAGGACATTGTAGCAATAGGTCTGGACACGGACAGTGGCTCATTAACGGTAGCAACATGCTATCTGTCTCCCAACGAGGATGTTACCGAGCAGATGGATTGTCTGCAAGCTTTGGTCAATGCTAACCCTTCTCTGATCCTACTGGGCGACTTCAATGCGAAACATACAGCATGGGGTAACCCATGTAACACTGAGGACACCCGGGGTGACACCATCTTTGAGTTCCTATTGGCAAATGACTTGAACTTGCTAAATGATCCAGAATCGGACCCGACGTTCCAGAGCGTACGAGGCTCCAGTTGGATAGACCTGTCAGTAGCCCGCCTACAGGGTGAACTTCAGGTAGAGAAATGGGAATTGGTCGACCTCGAGTCAGGTACAGACCATCTCAGAATTGTCACAACCCTTCACACAGGTGAAGAAAGGTTGGAGCAGTCAAAGAGAATAAGGCTTAACAAGCTCTACATTCCCAAAGTAAGACAGCTGCTTGACCGCAAGCTCTCTGAATATTCTGTTGACTGGGTTCGAGAGAACAGAGTCGACTACTGTGTGGAAAAGGTGACTGAGGCCATGTGGGCGAGTTGTGCTTCGAGGAGCCAGCCCAATGGCAGCGAAGTCCACCGGCCCAGACGTGCGAATTCGTGGTGGACGCTCGAGCTAGCGATCCACCGGAGGAAGGTGACAGCGAAAAGGAGGAGGTTCCAACGCTGCACTGACGACCCCGACCGTAGAAAGGTCCTGGAGGTGGCCTATAGGAAAGAAAAAGCTCAATTTAATAGAGCTGTAAGACGTGCAAAATGGGATTACTGGAAACAGTATCTCGATGCCGTCGATCCTAGGCAACCCTTCGGAGCCCACTACGGTTGGATAAAGGGGAAACGTAATTCTCCTTTCCTCCTAGGTGCCATCACAGGGGATGGCACCGCGAACACGCACGCAGAAGCCGTGGGCAAGCTACTCAGACACCACTTCCCGCAGGACGTACCGGAAGATGACACTCCGGAACAGAGGGAAATAAGAGCGTCAAAGCCGGATCTCGGAGACGACGATCCACCGTTCACCATGAAGGAACTCGAAGCAGCTCTGAGCGCTCTTAATAAGGGCAAAGCTCCGGGACTGGACGGCATACCTCTAGAAATTGTTCAGTTGGCCATTGAGACCAACAAGGAACTATTCTTGGAAATTTTTAACAAGTGCCTCGATCTAGGCACATTCCCTCCAGTATGGAAAAGGGCAAGTTTGGTTCTTTTTAACAAGGAAGGAAAAGACAGTTCGGACCCATCGAGCTATCGACCGATTTGTCTCCTGTCAGCATGGAGCAAAATTCTAGACAGGCTTGTGGTAGAACGCCTCCAGCACCACCTCCATACAGGTGGTCACCTGGCAAGAACCCAATACGGGTTCACGCCAGGGACGGGTGCGGAGGAAGCCATCTCTGCCATTTATAAGTCAGTCGAGGTCAATGCAGCTCTGGGGAACGACACATGTCTGATTTCCTTAGACGTTAAAAGTGCCTTTAATAATGTATGATGGCCTTCCATACTATACCTGTTGGGTCAGACAGGGTGCCCGAAGAATCTGTACAGGATGGTGAGTAGTTTCCTAACAATGAGGGAGGTAGTCTATCGTTCAGGAGGATCGGAGGTTGTCCACAGCTACAACAGAGGATGTCCGCAGGGATCCAACTCTGGACCCCTGCTGTGGAACATCGTAGCGAACTCGGCTCTTAAGCTCAAGCTTCCTGTTGGAGTTTATCTGCAGGCTTATGCGGACGACTTCGTTGTGGTAATTGATGCTCCCAATGCGCATCAGTGCAGCCGCAAGGCGACTGAAGCCCTCACTATCCTTCAGAAATGGAGCGAGCTCCACAAATTGGAGTTCAGCCCAGCCAAAACGGTCGGGCTTCACGTACGACCCCTGCGTCGAATGGGGCGAGTGCGGCCTCCCCGCACTGCCCCGGTAATCCGTTTCGGGGGTAGTATAGTAAAGTTTCAGTCGGAGCTGAAGGTGCTGGGAGTGGTGCTAAATCAAAAGATGAATTCCATGGCACACGTCGCACACCTCAAGCAACTGCTGGCGAGATACGTGGTAAGACTCCACAGCCTAACAAGGCCCGGCAACGGACTTAGCGGGACTGTGTTGAAGAACCTCTATAAACGTGGAATGGAGCGCGTAGCTCTTTATGCCTGCGGAGCCTGGTGGGATGGAGGAACAGAGCGAATGCGGACGCACCTAATGCAGGTGCAGAGGATTATACTGCTAGCGATAACAAAGTGTTACCGCACAACAAGCAGTGCCGCGCTCTGTGTCCTTGCAGGCCTCCTACCACTAGACCTACAGGTGGAGAAAGAAGCGCTCATCTCGAGACTCCGGAAGCAGGGTCAATCGATCCAGTTCGGAGATACGAGAATAGAACCCTCCGAAGTAGAGGGCGAACTTCCACGATGGGGGACACACCCGAGTAGGAGCCCGTTCATCAGCTGGGACACCCTGGGCCCACGGAGGAAGGGACTAGAGCTCTTCACGGATGGGTCCAGGCTCAATGGCAAAGTGGGATCAGGATACGTCCTGTACAGTGGTCAGAAGAGAATCTCGGACGGCCACTACAGGTTGTCGGACAACGGAAGTGTATTCCAGGCCGAACTCGTCGCGATCCTGAAAGGTCTGCAGGACCCACTCTGTCGTAGCACAGAAACCCTGGACGTCTATACAGACAGCCAGTCCTCGCTCCAAGCTCTCTCAAGGCTGAATTGCAGAAATGCAATGGTTGCAGCAATCCATTCCGAGATCGGAGACAGGCGGATCCGCTTCCACTGGGTGAAGGCACATGTCGGAACCTGGGGGAACGAGGAAGCCGATGCTCTGGCGAAGAGTGGAACACAGAAACCAGCAGTAGACGAGAGAGTGAAGAGTTCGATAAGGAGCGTGAAGTACTCCATGAGGACTGAAGCCAGGAAACTGTGGCAGAAAAGGTGGGAAGAAGCAGAAGTCGGACGTTTTACACGTACGATCTTTCCAACGGTGAGCGAAAAGAGAACTTGGAAAAGTAGGAAGGTGAACTGGGTCGTGACGGATCACGGTCCCTTCCCGGCCTATTTTCGACGGTTCTCCGTTAAGGAGACAAGGAATTGCAACTTCTGCCCTCTGACAAGTCCAGCCGACAGTCTGCACATCGTAGCCCAATGCCCTGGGCTACAGGAACTGAGAAATCGGTTCTGCCCGAAATTGGATGTTTCGACATTCAATAACTACGTGCGGAGCGAAAAAGGGCGCGAGGCCCTGTCCCGCTTCCTCGATGCGCTAGGAGACTCACTAAGTTAACGGGCAACTTAGAGAAAAGAGTGAGCGCTTCCCCAAAACCAGAGTTATCTGGTGGGGAAAGTAAATACTGGTGGTGCATGTGTTTACTTCTCGAACTTGCTAGGGAATGCAGGTGGTGCATGTATCTCCCGAAGGTCCGGCCAAGGTCGGCATTAAGTACTAGGTGCTTAAAAAGAAATACTATAAGTATTTCAAAAAGGGACTATTGAGTCCTTTGGTGGTGCATAAAGTTCGAAATACTGGTGGTGCATGTATTTCAGGAAACCGCGGTTCTCGCGGTATTCCAACCCGCAAAAGGGTTCTTGCAGGCCATGCACAAGCATGGAGCAAAGAACTAACAGGTGAACCATGCCGAACGGAGGGCGTGCCCCTCCGACCGTGGTTGTGACCTCCTTCCTGTCAATGGACAGAAGAAACCTTGGTGTCTGTGCTGCACGAGTATCGTGCTCTCTGGTGTCCTGAGTTCTCCTATTGGTGCGACGGTCGTTGTACAGGTGACGGGTGGACAGTGGGCCGGGCTTGTCCTGCCCGCTGGTCTGGGTGCCAGCACTGCCTCCTCTAATGTGGGCTAGGCAAGCCCCGCGCAACCTGATGAGGGCCTCTTTGAGACTCCTCGAGAGGGTTGCTGTCAATGCGGCGGCCCATTGGTACTCCTCCAGGGGGGCTACCAATCGTGTAATGCTCAACATAGAGCGGGTGCACGTATTGAAATAGTCTCCTTTGCTTGTGATGGTCATATGTATTTTAAATAGGTAAGTCATTTTTTTGTAAGTATTGGAGAATGTCCAAAATTTCTGATTTTTCTGTTAACATTCCATCATTTGAAGGTAATGCAGTAGAATTAAAACATTTCTTTAGTATCTTGGAGGACTTAGCAACTTTAAATAATTGGTCCAAAGAAAAAACTATTTTGTATTTCAAGACTAAACTAATTGGTCCAGCATTACAATTTTTTTATTGAAAATGAGGTTGTAAATAAAGCGAAAGATTTTGATGTAATTAAATTAGAATTTGAAAAATATTTTTGTAATAATGAAATTTTAGCTCCAGTAACCGAGCTTAATAATTTGATATTTGAAGATTTTAACTCTGTAACTGCTTTTGTTCATCGTTTAAATGTTTTGGTTTCTAAGGTATATAAAATTAAAAGATTCTCAAGCTCTTGATGATATTAAATATGTTAAATTGATGTCGGCTTTGCCATCCAACATTAGAGTTAAGATTTTGGAGGATAACATAACTGACTATTCTACAGCTGTGGCGCGTGCCCAGCAATTACAAAATATTACACAAGCTGAAGCACTTGTTTTGGCTAATCAACAAAAAACCCCAGTGTTTGCTGTTTCTGAAAAAATTGAAGAATTAGCTTCAAAAATTAATGATTTAACTTTTTAAAATTCTACTTCTGGTTCTGCTGACACCAATCATAATGCTTCTGCTTCTGAGCAACGGAATTTTTTCAGACAACGTAGGCCTCATAATACACAGTTTAAAAACAGAAATACAGTTTTTCAAAATTATGACAGAAATAGAGGTCAAAGTAGTAGTATCTGCCAATTGTGCTCCGGCAGACATCATTCTGCAAGCCAGTGTAGAAAATTTCAAGTTTTGCACAATACTCCACAAAATAATAATTTTGGTCGTCGACCCAACTTCCGAAATTCAAGAACAAATTTTTCTAATGACTGTAATTTAAACTAATTTCGAGGTGTGATTTGCCTGGTGGGAACGCATCTCGTTCCTTCATGTATACACCAGATAATTTCCCAATTTTGTCTAAAAATTTACCAAAAGTGTCTAATGAACGTAGAATTCGTTCTTGTTCGAGTCAGACTATTGTACCTGTTACCATTGCTGAATCTAAATGTGTACAAACTGATAATTTTTTTGAAGATGAAAAAGGGAATGAATACTTTATTGCAAAAGTGAACAATGATTGTAATTTATTACCAATAATTGAAGTGATGGTGAATAAACAAAAACTTAAATTCTTGATTGATACCGGTAGTTCTATTTCTTTGCTTATAAGGGATGTTTTTAATGAAATTAAATCTAAAATCAATTACAAACATCTTGCTTCTTCCGTTACAATATCTGCAATTAATTCTAAAATAAAATTTTCTGCTTGTATTAAATTAACCTTTAAAATAAAATCAATGTTTTTTCACCACTGCTTCAATATTGTTGACATTCCAGTTAATGAACATTTTGATGGTATTTTGGGTTTTCCTTTTTTAAGAGAAAACAATATTTCAATTGATATGAAAAATTCTTGTCTTATGGTTAATGATTTCAAGGTATATTTTGTAAATAATAAAGACTCTAGAAACATGCATGTGTGTGCAACTGATAATAATGAAAAGGTTCAATTGAGGCTAATTCAATTGAAGTAAATGACAATTCTGCTTATCTATGTCAAAAGGTCATTTTAGAACCGGATGAGCATATTTATGCTCAGGTTTGTTGTGATAATAACTCTAGCACTGAATATTTTCATTTTTCACCAAATGATGCTGAAAATCACATTTCTTATGAGGCTTGTTATGTAAATGAACACTTTCAAAACAAAAATGGTAACAAGTGCTCTCAAAAATTTTCTATGTTTATTCATAATATATCTGAACAGAAAATTCATTTAAATAAGAATACCAAGATTGGTAATATTTATGATATTGATGAAGTTAAAGAAAGAGGCCTATCAGATGATTCTGAGAATTTTCAAATGTGTAATGTAATACAGCCTTCATCCGAAGTGCTTAATAAAAGAAAACAGCAATTAACTTCATCTGATTTTGACTTAGCACATTTAGAATGTAATGAACAAAGTGAATTAAGTAATTTATTACTAAGCAATTTTGCTGCTTTTTCAAAAGATATGTCTACTTTAGGACACACTTACAGAGTTATTCCTGTATTGAACTTTACTAATGATTTTCCAATAAAAACATTGCCCTTTTCAATTCCCCAGGCTCTTCAAAGTGAAGCTAAAGAGCAAATAGACCAATTACTGAATGCAGGTATAATTGAACGTAACTGTTCCGAGTGGGCATGTCCTGTAATTTTAATAAAGAAATGGCCTGACTCTTCTGGCAAACAAACGTATAGGTTAGCCCTTGATTTGCGTATGTTAAATTCTGTCATACAAGGTTCATCATATCCTTTACCTAAAATTCAGACAATTATTGCTAATCTATCAACATATAAAATTTTCACCAGTTTAGATTTACAACTGGCTTATCATCAAATAGATTTACCAAAAGATTTACAAGATAAATTAAATTTCACTTCTCAGTTTGGCTCGTTTAAATTTAAAAGAATGGTTTTTGGTTTGAAATCCGCTGCCTCAACTTTTCAGGCTCTTATGGATCTTTTACTGGACGAGGTTAACTCAGATGGAATTTTCACATGTCAGGATGATCTTATTACATAAACTTGAAAAAGTTTTAAAAGTTTTATGTAAATATAATTTGACACTTGCTCTTACTAAATGTTCTTCTCATAAAACATCAACAAACTATTTGGGTTTTCATATTGAAAATCATTTTATCAAGCCTATTCAATGTAACATTGCAAAAGTTGTTTCTTTTCCAACTCCTACAACAACAACAAAAAAAAACAAACAATTAAAACGCTTTATTGGTTTGGCAACTTTTTAGAAACACTTAATTCCAGCATTTTCTGAGTTATCTCAACCTTTGATTCAATTAACTACTCCTAAAGCTAAATTTGTTTGGACTTCTACACATGAACAAAATTTTCAAAAGATGCAATAAATATTTTTCTCTGAACCTATGGTAAGACTTCCTGACTGGAATAAGACTTTTTATTTAAATACTGATGCTTCCAACATTTCTATAACTGCTTGTCTTTTACAAATGTATGATAATAAACTCTCCCAGTTGCTTATTTTTCCAAAGCTTTAAATAAAGCTGAGCAAAAGTATCCTGCTCTGAAGTTAGAACTGATGGCTATATATAAATCTGTTAATGCCTTTAAATATTATTTGTATAATAGACATTTTATAATTCTTTCTGATAGTGCTCCTTTGAAAAAATATAAAAAGACTACCAACCCAGCTGACATAATCACAAGGTGGTTACTTGAGTTGTCAGAATATTCATTTAGTTTTGAGCACATTGCGGGATCTAAAAATGTACTTGCTGACTATTTATCTAGGAACAACTTTGAAAATAATACTGAAACTCTTGACAATAATCTTCAGTTAATTTATGATAAAGGTGTTATACCAGTTGTTGATAATGTTCCTAAAAATAATGAATATGTGAACTTTTTAGTAACAAAAACTCAAATAGTACTGATCCACTGTTGGAAATTTCAAATGAAACTTTTTTCAGAGAGCAAAATGCTGATCCTGAGTTGTCTGTCATTTATAATGAAATTTTAAGTAAGGGTTCCTCTGCAACTCATCCTGCTTTTTTTATTCATCCAGAAACTATGTTATTGATGTGTGAAAAGTATAATGTTCATAATCAAACTTATTGTCATGTAATTGTTGTTCTACATTCGTTAAAAGCAAAAGCTTTAACAATTTCTCAACTGTCACATTATGGTTTAAAAAAGACTTACGAATTTCTAACGAGAAAATATTTTTGGAAAGGTATTTATACTGATACTGTCAATTTTGTTGCCTCTTGTACTGTATGTTTACAGGTGAAACATCATCCTACTCGACCTGCTCCTTTACAACAAATATACACACCAACTTATCCAGGACATACTATTGCTATTGACCTTGTTGGTCCCTTCAGTAATGGTCGTACTGTTCTAACAATCACTGATCATTTCTCTCGCCATATGGAGCTTGTGAAGCAGAATGACTTTCCCCTGCGCCAGAAGAGGGCGCTTTTGAACTCTAATCCTTTTTTTTTTGCCTTTCAGATGCAGCGAAGGCTTCGATGAAAACTGACGTGAAAAGGGGTTAACCCTCTCTGATAACAAAATCTAAATGTCCTTTGTAAATGTTGTGTAGTGTAAGATGTGTTTATTTAATCCAGAAATAAATTGTATTCGTCCTTTAGACACTCACTTGATTCACTGAGACAGCAGCAGGAAACAGGAAATCAAAAGAAAAGCTACCAGGGCAGGTAGGCTAGATCTTTTTTTATGAACTGTATTCTCTTATCTATATCAGAACTGAAATTCGAAAGAAATACAGTATAGCAATTGTTTCATTTGGTGCCGAAAACCCTCGATTTTTCCTGCTGATTGTTTGTAATTTTTAAGTGAAAAAAAAAATGACGTCAGAAGTGACGAATAAATTGAAAACACAAAGAGGTGGCTTGAGAACAAGCTTCACGAAACTGACTCCTAAAATCGACGAAGCCTTGGCAAAATTAAATGAGGAATATTTAGAAATTGCTCTCGCTCAGTTGTCAGAAAAGGAAAAACAAATAATTGAGATCGATAAGTTAATCATAGACGAAATCGAAGACTGTAAACAAATCCCAGGCGAAGTTGAAGCAGCTCAAGAATATCGAGATAAAATCATCATGTATAAAATTAAAATTGAAAAAGTTCTAAAAAAATGCACGAATCAAGAAACAAAAAATGCTAGCGCCGATATTTCAAATACAATTACTAACGACCCATCTCTAAATTCAAATGTTCCAATTAAGATTAAATTACCCAAAATTAACATCGAAAAGTTTGACGGCAATCCTGAGAATTTCCAAGAATTTTGGTCTCAGTTCAAAAACGCGATACACGAAAATCAAAATCTCAATAAAATAGACAAATTTACGTACTTAAAAAGCTTATTAAAATCAAAAGCTCAAATCGCGATACAGGGATTATCGTTGTCAGACAAAAATTATGATATTGCTGTTAAAATTCTTGAAGACCGATATGGCAAAAAGGAAATTTTGATTAGGTCTCACATAAATAATTTATTAAATTTGTCACCTATTCGTAATGCATCAAATATAAAAGACCTGCGCGAATTGTACGATACATGTGAAATTCAAATACGTAGTTTAGAATCGCTTGGTATTGAGCTAGACAGTTATGGTAATTTACTTTTTCCTATCATAACTAAATTAATTCCCGATAGCTTAATTTTGAACTACAACCGCGAATATAAAAACGAAACAGACTCTTGGAATGTAACGCAATTGTTAGAATATTTAAAAACCGAAATCGAAATTAGAGAACGTACATTTTCGTTTCAGAAGAAGGAGTCTGATTACTTTCAGCATAATTCTAAAAATAGAAATGAAAGAGATTTAACTAGATTGGGACACAATAATTTTTCGAAACCAAAATACGCCAAGAATCCGAGTACTGCTGCTTTTAATGTAGTTAGTAATGAAAATAAATGTATATTCTGTAGCGATGATCGTCATGAAAGTAATGAATGTAAATTAAGTATTTCTGATAATAAACAAAGTCTATTACGTCAAGAAAGGTGCTTTAATTGTTTACAAAAATTTCACATTGTAAATCGATGTTTCAAGAAACCCGCATGTAATTTCTGTTTCCAAAAACATAATCAAAATATTTGCGAAAAGCGTTTGGAACCAAAAGTAGAAGTTCCCCAGAGTGAAACGATCGTGTCCTCCGTTACGGGAGATAGAAATTCGAACACAGATATTTTACTTCAAACTGCAACAGTACTTGTAGAAAATAAGGTTAAACCAGCCAAAATACGGTTATTATTAGATTTGGGGAGTCAAAGATCATTTATTGAATCGGAACTCGTTAATGAATTAAAATTAAAAATAATAGGAAAAGAAACTATAAAAATATACCCCTTTGGTTCGAAAGAACCCCAGAAAGAAATTATAAATCGCGTTCTAGTAAATTTGTGAATTGTTCGTGATCCCACGAAAAAGATACAATTAGAAGCTTTAGCTACTGACAAGATAAGCAGTGCAGTAATTTATCGGCCAGAGCGAGAAATAAAAGAACATTATGGCATAAACAAATTTTCACTGGCAGATGAATCATCGGATCAGCTGTTTCGAAGTGGAAACGAGCATTCCCAACTCCTTGATTTCCCCCCAGTCAGAATTCTGATAGGCGCCGAACATTATTGGAGTATCGTCTCCGGTGAAATACGCAGGATACCGAATTCTTCTGTTGTTGCAATGGATAGTCTTTTCGGATGGGTTTTGAGCGGTTCTTGTGATTTAGAAAATAAAATTGACACTGAGAGGAGCGCGAAAATAATGAAGGTAGTTGTAGATTCTTCGCGAGAAGAAAATTCCGATCTGATTTTACAAAATTTTTGGAAATTGGATATAATGGGCATTGAAAACGAAAAAAGGGATTTATCCAATAATGACGGAGAAGTTGTTTTAAAGGATTTTGAGAAAAATATAAAATTTCAGAACAACAGATACAAGGTTAAACTACCGTGGAATGAGAATGCGGATAAATTAGAAAATAATTATGAAATCGCAAAATGTCGCTTAGGAAAACTGGTTAAGAGATTTGACAGAGATAAGGAATTTTAGCAGCGGTATAGGGATGTATTATCGAAACAGATTTGCGAGGGTATAATCGAACCTGTGGAATTTAAAGAAAAGGAGAAAATGAATGTCGATAGAGAATATTATATGCCTCATCAGGCCGTTATTCGTGATGATAAAATTACAACGAAGCTAAGAGTAGTTTTTGACGCCTCATCACACTCGCAAAATAAATTATCGTTAAATAATTGTTTACATTCCGGACCGAATTTGAATCCTGACTCACTAAAATTACTTATAGATTTTAGAAACAAACCAATCGCGTTAACTGCCGATATAGAGCAAGCTTTCTTACAGATATTGTTAGATGAAAATGATAGAGATGCGGTTAGGTTTTTATGGCTTGAGAATGATTATGAAAGGAATGCGAGTTTGAAAACTACCATTTTTAGAATGACTCGTGTTTTATTTGGAGCTACTCCAAGTCCTTTTTTATTGGCTGCAACTCTCAAACATCACATAAGAAAGTACGAACATAAATATCCGTTAGCATATCGTATTTTAAATTCTCAATTATACGTTGACGATTTAATTTCTGGATTAGAAAATGAAAATCAGTGTTTTGAAATTTACCGACAAATAAAAGAAATTTTACACGAAGGTGGATTTAATATGCGTAAATGGAAAACCAATTCGGAATGTCTTCAGATAAAGCTAGATCAGGCTGAAAACTGTAACGAATCTTTAAGGAAAACTTCGAAAGTTTTAGGTTACCTCTGGAATTCAGACGATGATACGTTAAAATTAGCATGTGAATTTCTTAAATTTAATCAAAAATTTAATCCGTTAACTAAACGATTACCTTTGAAAATTGCCTCAAAATTATACGACCCCATTGGCTTTATCACTCCCTTTACGCTGAGACCAAAAATTCTTCTTCAGGATATTTGGGATCAAAAATTTAAATGGGATGATCCTCTACCATTTGATATAATGAAAGAATGGAACAAATGGTGTGATGAATTAGAAGATTTAAAGGAATTTGAAATACCCAGATTTTACCTCAAGGACGCTAACGAAAATGAAGATTTTGAATTTCATTGTTTCGTCGACTCGAGCAAGCGAGCCTACGGTGCAGTCCTGCATATTCGGTATACAGATTATAACGGACAGTTTCGGACATCGTTAATTTGCTCCAAATCCAGAGTTGCACCACTTCAAAAATTAACTCTTCCAAGACTTGAATTGCTATCAGCTGTAGTTGGAAGTCGACTATGTGAGTACGTAAGAAACAGCCTTTCAAATATAACAAATGCACGAATTAGATTCTGGACAGATTCGATGATTGTGCTTCATTGGATTCGTGGAAATTCTAAGAAACTGAAAAAGTTTGTCCAAAATCGTGTAAGTGAGATTCGTTCAAGGACTGATGCTTCATTTTGGTCGCACTGCCCTGGAGATCAAAATCCAGCTGATGTGCTGACTCGAGGCGAATCTTTACGAAATCTGCTTGATAAAGAACTGTGGTGGAAAGGACCAAAGTGGTTGAGAGAAAGTGAAGATTATTGGCCAAAAGAAAGCCAAGAAATTGCGGACATTGAAAATTGTGACGAAGTGAATGAGTCAACCGTTTGCACTATAAATGTCGAGACCGAAAAAAATATTGACATTGAAAAATTTGGGCACTTAACGAAACTCTTACGCATCACTGCCTGGGTAAAAAGATTTATCTTTAACCTTAAGAATAAAGAAAACAGAAGATCTGGAACTCTTAGTAGCGACGAGTTACAGTCAGCAGAAGAATACTGGATAAGAAAAACTCAAAAAGAAAACTTCGGGGAAGAATTGGAAGCACTAAGGTGCGGGCGTGAAATATCTCCAAATTCCAAATTGAAAAATTTTTCCGTTGGGTTAGATGAAAACAATATTATTCGCCTTCGAAGCCGACTTCAGTATGCTGACATTACTCATAACGAAGCGTACCCGATGTTGTTACCCGACAGAAGTCACCTTACCAATCTCGTGATTCGCCGCAGCCATTTGCGGTTAGGGCATGCAGGAATTGCGGACACCTTAACAGACGTTAGAGAAAAATTTTGGATCCTAAAAGGACGACAGCGAAGCAAGAGCATTGTGTTCAACTGCAATCTTTGCAAAAAATTTCGAGTTAAGCCTTTTACCCAAGACGAAGCTCCTCTCCCCCCAGATCGTATTAAGCAGACTCATCCATTTGAAGTAACGGGTATCGATTATGCTGGTCCCCTTTACGTAAAAAGTACAGACGGAACAAAAAAAGCCTACATTCTGCTTTTTACGTCTGCCGTCACCAGAGCTGTCCATCTTGAGCTCACCGAAGATCTGACAACCAAAACATTCTTACTCGCGTTTAGAAAACTTGTATTCAGAAGAGGACAATGCAGAAAATTATACTCGGACAACGCGAGTACATTCAAAAGAGCTAAAACCGAAATAAATTTGCTGTGGAAACTTTTGAAGGAAGAAGAAATCCAGAACTACTTTGCAAATAAAAACGTCGAGTGGAATTTTATCGTAGAGAGAGCAGCATGGTGGGAGGATTTTAGGAAAGACTTATAAGATCCACAAAAAATTGCCTAAGAAGAATACTAGGAAAATCATCTTTAACGTTTCCAGAACTAGAGACTATAGTCATAGAAGTTGAGGCTATTATAAATTCCAGACCTTTGACATTTGTCTACAGTGAGTTCGAGGAACCTGAGCCACTTACTCCTGGACACTTCCTCATAGGTAGAAGACTTGTTGCTCTCCCTCCACACTCATCGGTAGCGCCAACCTCCACCAAGTCTGATCTAAAGGGTAGGTGGAAACATAAAAGAGCCATTTTGGAAAGAATATGGAGAAAATGGCAATCATCGTATTTGTTAGAACTGAGATCTGCCCACCAGTCAATGCGGTCCAAATCAAATGTTGAACCGACGAAAAATTCGACTGTCTTAGTGTATGACGAAAAGCTTCCTCGCCTTATGTGGAAGATGGGTATAGTCATCAGTGTTCATCCCGGACGTGATGGAAAGACTCGTGCATAGCGTTTCCAGGCGTCCGGATAAAGCCGGACATAGTTAGGCTTTTTGATTGCGTGTCCGGCCAAACTGAACGATGTCCGGCTTTTGTTAGGCTTTTTACTGGTGACTGGCTGATTAGTAATAAAGTACTTGAACTGGTTTGGCATTCGATGTTATTTATATTTTGAAGTGGCAGATGATAACTTTCTGCCCTTCTCATTGTACGTGTGTGTATTCACGATTGAACACAACTTTTCCCAACGAACTATATCAACGAACTAACTTCTCTTATCTATATCAGAACTGAAATTCGAAAGAAATACAGTATAGCAATTGTTTCAGCTTGTGCCTCTTACTTCTGGGTCATTCCACGTCAAATCAAACACAAAACTGGAGAAAGTTCACCACACCAACTTAGATTTTCCTCAAATTTTACATAGATGATTTATAGTCTAAGACATCAACAAATCTCAATTTTGAAGGTTCTACGATAATTAATTACCGAGAAATTAATTATGCAAATTTTTAAGTTTTTTGCAAGACGCGGCAACTTTTTTTCTCTTCCTTAAATAACTCCTTACCTGTAAAAGTTACTGAAGTGCAAATTTGTTTCTAGGAGTAACTTTTTACGCTGATTCCAAAAATGTTATCGAAATTTGCGTATCTTCTATAGTTTATGCATGAGCACTGCATTTGCTAAAAAACATCATGAATTTTTTTCGGCATGTCTGATCACAGACACATGTTTTAAATTTTTATATGTTGTTAAGATGGAATAATCCTACATCCCAAAATAATTTCATATTGGCTTTCTGCTAAGGAGCAGAGAAAAAAAAATGTATGTATGTACCTATATATGAGGATTTTCATATGCAACATTTACACTGAAGATGAGAAAATTCAGAAGCGTTAGTCAATTTTATTATGTCTTTTAAATTGATATAAGAAATTTAACTGCTACTCCAGGCATTTGAAAAACTAGAAAATACATAAAAGTGTTTGTATCGGAAAACGTAAAACAAACAAACAAACAAAAAAAAAAAAAAAAAAAAATGCATGTCACACACAGTGTTAAATAAAAAAAAATTCTAAAGTTAAAATTTTGAATTACTTTTAATTTAACCCTGTTGTTTTTGGAAATCATCCATCAGCCAATAAATCTTTGTAATTCTGTATGACATTCAAGTCAATAGAAGGAACAAAGTTTATTGAAAGAATTGAATTCCTGTAAGTTACAGTACTTATTTACCTTTAACAGAATGCGAACAAAATTGTGCTTTGGCTAGTTTTGTGGATACAGCAATTTGAAATAGGTTTTACTGTATACTGTATTAAATTTTTATTGTTACAACAACTAGCATAGCAATGTCATCCGTATTGTCAAATTGCACAATTGGTGATATATTGCAGAATAAATGTCATGTAACCAGTTATTCACGGCAAACTTTTACGTCTACCCTCCTAGGAGGATTATATTCGAAATGTTCTGAAATCGATTTTTAGGCATTCTTGAGTGTTGCGTATTTTACAGGAAGAATTTTATCGAGATTTTTTTTTCTTCTTTGAGATCCCGCAGAATATGTGAAAAGAACATTTTGGGCCTTTATCCTCCATAAATTTCGAATTTTGGAAAATGCTATCTAATCTAGCACCTACGCTATAAAATCCCACTCGTGCTAAATTTCGTGTTATTAGCTTCAGTAGTTTTGGCTAGGCAAAATATTGACATACGGAAAACGGATAGAAATTTCCGGTAGACCTAATATATATATATACATATATGTTTTATTAAACATTGTTCTTTCTTTTTAGTTCAATATCATACAGAATTCCAAAGATTTATTGGCTGATGGATGACTGCCAAAAACAACAGGGTTAAATTAAAAACAATTCTAAATTTTGACTTTAGAATTCTTTTTAATTTAACATTGTTTTACATGCATTTTTTGTCGTTTGTTTGTTCTACGTTTTCCGATGCAAGATCTTTGATATATTTTCTAGTTTTTGAAAATGCCTGGAGTAGTAGTTAAACTTCAGATAGCAATTTAAAAGACATAGGAAAATTGACTAACGCTTCTGAATTTTATCATCTTCAGTATAAATATTGCATATGAAAATCCTCATATATAGGTATATACATACAATTTTTTTTCTCTGCTCCTGAGCAGAAAGCCAAGATGAAATTATTTTGGGATGTAGGATTATTCCATCTTAACAACATATAAAAATTTAAAACATGTGTCTGTGATCAGACATGCCGAAAAAAATTCATGATGTTTTTTAGCAAATGCAGTGCTCATGCATAAACTATAGAAGATACGCAAATTTCGATAACATTTTTGGTATCAGCGTAAAAAGTTACTCCCAGAATCAAATTTTCACTTCAGTAACTTTTACAGGTAAGGAGTTATTTAAGGAGTTGAGAAAAAAGTTGGCGCATCTTGCAGAAAACTTAAAAATTTGCATAATTAATTTCTCGGTAATTAATTATCGTAGAACCTTCAAAATTGAGATTTGTTAATGTGTTAGCCTATAAATCATCTGTATAAAATTTGAGAAAAATCCGAGTTGGTGTGGTGAACTGCACTGTTTGATCTGACGTGGAATGACCCTTCTACGTCTGCTAATGTAATAGTCGAGGCTCTTTTTAAATATTTTACAACTTTTGGTCGTCCTGCAGTGATTTTGTCAGATTTAGGGCCACAGTTTGTTGCCTCAATATATAATCATTTTCATGACAAAGTTGGTTTAAAAATAAATCATTCTTCGGCTGGTCATCCACAATGTAATTCGATTGTTGAACGCATAAATACTTCCATTAAATACTGACCTGTAATAATCTGTAAATTCTTTATTACTTCGTGGCCACAACTTGTAACATGTAATTTTAATTCACAAATCTTTGTACAATGGTTCAACATATTCAACTACTGGTTTTACGCCTAATTTATTACATTTTGGCAGAGAATTATCACTTATTTTTGACACATTTAACTTTGAGGCAACTCCGCCAAATCTCAATGACATACATACTTATAAATTAATGAAAGAATTAGACTCTATTTATAAGAAAACTTATCAAAACATAATTTCTTCACAAGCAATTCGCTTTCAGAGACACACACAACATGCTAAGCTCAGAGATTTAAATGTAAATGACATTGTTTATAAAAAGTCTTTGGATAAATTTAAACCTAAATTCACATGTCCCCTTATGAGATCACTAAAAAATACTCACCTGTTTCTTTCTCTATTAGACGTTTGCAAACTCCTCATCTTGAACCTCAGAGAGTACATATTGATAGATTAATTTTAGCTCCTCCACGTTCTGAATATCTTTCTTTATATAGTAATAATCATTACCATGATGGTTTTACAGATAATTTTAATCTACCTGCAACTTCATATAATCAGTATAATTTAAGACCTAGAAAGTAGATGCATATTTTCGTTTTAGTAATGGCGTCTTTGTGAAGGTGCCCACAGACACTTCCTTGCTTTGTACAATGTTGTATAATATCTTGTTTGTATCTGGTTGGTCGAGTATTTTTAAAGATGTACACTTCAGTATACTGTATGATATGTATCTCTTTTAGAGATGAGTTCGGACTCATTTTTTGAAGCCCGAGCCCGCCCGAGCCCGAAGACTTTTAATCCGAGCCCGCCCGAGCCCGAGCAATATTATTAAAGTTGGAGCCCGAGCCCGCCCAAGCCCGAAATTTCAGCTAAATACAAATAAAATTAACTACTTCATTTAGAGGATGCAATAAATTTTGGAGCTTCATACACCTTCTAGTCCCCCGTGCCGCTATTTTTTGAAATAAGTACGTCTATTTATCCCATGAATCACTTTTTAAGATCTGTTTCAAGGAGTATGTTCAATAAAGGAGAAATTTTTCACGAGCCCGAGCCCGAACGCAATCGTGAATTACAGAGCCCGGGCCCGACGGCCCGGGCTCGGGCTCGGGCTTTCGGGCTCGGGCTGAGCCCGTCTCATCTCTAATCTCTTTTTCATGAAACTTAGTTAATCAAGTTGTTGTTAATATTTTTTAAAAAAAAGGAACAATAGTTTTCTGTAGATGAGCTTACGGTTGTCGGTAATCATTTCTTTTGTTGGTGTCATGCTTTGTTTTTTCTTATTGGCGGTCCCTTTTGTAATTTTCCCTGAAGCTAAATCGTTCCAAATTTACAAGTCCCATGTGCCCCGTTGTTGAGAAGAGATTTAGCTTCTGTTCACCCGTGCTTTTTGCACACTTTTGTAAGTTTTAACTTACACTTTCTCACACTGTCACTTTGGTCTCCATGTTTTGCTACACATATAGGTGCTACTTGACATTCTTTTCCCAACCCTGTCGGAACTTGAATGCCTTGTGCATGCCTCGCCCGTGCCCCCGTAGGATACTTGTTACGCTCGCGTTTATTTGGTAACAAGATTAACTTTTGATGCATTGTCAACCTTGTCATGCATCCGTCTTTTGTCGCTGTGTCAGCACAATTGACTTTTCTTTTTCTTTTCTACACAATTTAATGGGTTTTTCTAACCTGCACCTTCCTTACACACACAAACATACATTTTTCTTTTGTGTTTACCATTTTTTTGCAAGTATTGTTTATGGTCATGTTTCGTCTGTTTGAAAATTTCCTGATTTTTGACACAAAAATCTTAATTTGTTTTGAAGCGCATGTTTGAAAAACAATATTTATATAGGTTTTGATATTTTATTCATTGAAAGTTTTTATTATGTTTTTCATGAAGTGAATTGTGTTTGATATTGAAAGAAAAAAAATATTAATAAATAAATAAATAAACTTTAAAAAAAAGAGAACGTTTGTTTTGAAAGTTGATAGCAATACCTGTACTGCAATTAGATTGCATTGGACACATTTCAGGTATTTGATTGCAATCATTTTGACTTGTTTATTTGAATTATGTCATGAGATTTATTAGAATCTTCATTGACATTCATTTATTTAGAAGCTTCATCTTTGAACTTTATTTTAAAATTTAAAACCTGATTAAGTGCACTAAGTATATTTGAGATTGCTAACAATATTGAGAAACTTTTATTTCTTATTTTGCATGGACGTTGATAATGCAAAGGACTTTGAAAGTAAATGGGAAGTTTAAAAAAAATGTTTTATCACGTGCAAAGTTGTCCGTATAAAGAGATCTCACACTTATGACGTCATATATACATAAATTATTTTGAATATTCAAGGTTTTTTCTTTAGTTTTGCACAAGTGTAATTTTGATATGTAATGGATAATTGTATGATTTTATATTGTTTTTATTTGTAGCAGATTAATGTTGATATTTTTGCAAATGGTATTTTGTAAGGTATTTTATAATTTGTTATGTTATTTGGTATTGTGTAGTATTGTATTTTTGTGATGAGCCCTCATAAGCGCTGCGTGTTAGGCTTTCTGTTTAATTCTAGGGTTAATGTTCTTCGTAAAAAAAAAAAAAAAAAAAAAAAAAAAAAATCTGGCTTCAAATTTTTTTTGTTGGGCTGTGGAGAGATATATGTGACGCAGTTCACATATTTTTCGCGTCTTAAAATAATGTTCCCATGTTTCATCTTTCTAAATCAAAATTTCGTTTCCCGTATTAATCTCTCTCTCCACTTTGTTTTACGGCTCGATAAAATGCTCTTTCTTTTCGCGACAGTTTGTCTGGGTTTATCGGGGTTCCCCTTCTAAATTAATTTCGCTTTAGCATATGCTGTGTAAATTCTTGGTGCCTCCCGGTCTTCCGTCGTTGTTTTCTCACGGGGTTGTAGCCTTATGTATTGGCATTCGCCAAATTCTGGCACTTCTGTCTTGGCGTTAATCATTTAATCCGTTTGTTTCAAATTTTTATATTGTTTACACTTACCGGATGGTGGTTGTCACGTAGGGCAGTGGCTTATGATTGCTCATATTTTACTCGCCAACCTGTAAAGAGCTGGCAGTTTTGTAAGAAGATTTTAATAGACTTCTTGATTGCTCTCCGTCAGAGGAGGTTGTGTTCGTTTTTTTTATGGAACTCCGGCATGCCGTGTGGACGGAACGATTAGATATGTACTTGGTGTTATTTGCTACTAATGCAATGTACCGTACGTAATTGAAGTTATTTCCTTTAAGACTTTTGCTGTTACCTCCAATAAATGTAGCTTCTCAGAATTCGAGTTGTTTTCCTGTTTTTAAGTCTTCAGCATAACTCAAGGATTTTATTAATTAAACTATACGTCTCGTAAACGGCCGAGAGAATTTTCTTTCGTAATCCACCTCCGACAACTCCCCCATAGCGTCCGAGTTCCGGGCGCCAAAAATATCAAATTCGCGAAATAAAATTTAAAGCTCTTATTCCGTGACTTGAAAATACAGGTAAGAAAAATTAACTTGCCTGTTCTGTAGTTACGCCGGGGTGACTGTGTCTAAAATTCTTGAGAAATCTACTAAAATCTCACACAAAAGACTCATTTATTTACATACACAAGTTATGCACATCACAGAAGTACATCTAAATTTTTTGGAATCTCAAAATTCCCTCTCGCGCAGAGTGCGCTCAGTTAATTTCAGTTCATGAGATTTGTGACATTTAATGTAAGATTTTTTCACTCTTTTTCAATAGTTTATAAGTTAACTTATTTACTCCTTATTTTGTTGTTTAAAAAATGGTAAACAGTTCATCTTTTACAAGTAAGTATTTTGTCTATAGCTGTGACTATTTCTCTTAGTAATAAAGGTGTTTGAGAAAATAAACAAAACTGCACATTTTTCAAGAGTCTTGGCTGTCTCAGGACTCTAGTCAAAATTTTCATCTTAACCTTTTCTGAACAGAGTCAGTCAAAGTCAGCTCTCTAACTTAAGGACAAAATCAGCCAGTATCAGCTGGAGAAGTGAAAAATAGGGGGTTAGCAGGGGCGTAGCCAGAAATTTTTCATGGGGGGGGGGTTACGACTACTGCAACTCACATATATGCATACATGTGTGTGATAAGGGAGTGAAGAATATACATTTTGTATGGCAAAAATTTCCTCATGGGGGGGATTATGACCCCTCTAACCCCCCCCCCGTGGCTACGCCCCTGGGGGTTAGGTATTCACAGATGTGAGAGACGTTAGAATATGAAAAGGTCATTCTGAAAGTACTGCTGTGATTCCAAATGACTATTATAGCAAAGTTACCATAAATTCCATTAAAGTAGAAAAAACAAAAGCAAAAAAAATTACAAAACACTGTCATTATTGCCAAAGGCCCTAATCTAAAGTAGTGAACATAGCTTCATCAATAAGAAGTTACTTCTTCCCCGTAAAAATGGTCGGTTAAAAAAAATGGCACAAGTACGCCATGATGAAGAATAAGTCCAGAAAATACTCTGATTTGAAAGAAAAACAAAATTTATTAGGTAGGATCAAATCCTTGATTACTTCAACAACATTAGATTAAACATCAGTAGAAATAAACCCTAGTTGTTACTACAACACTCTGAATTACTACAAAATTCTATCTTTTTTACATGCCTAAGTTAATTATTTTTACCTAAGTGCTAATAATAAAAAAGAAGAGATAGGAGAAAGAAAAGGACTTATCCATTACTAAACGAAGAAAGTCCCCCCCCCCTTGCCAACAGCCCCAACACTACGTCCACATTTCCAGACATCTCAATTGCCATTTTAGCTCACTGTTTGATTAGGCGCCCGCCGAAGAAACATCAGAGACTTGCTGAGTCAACCAACAATTGCCTGCAAGAGGAAGAGAAAAAAAAACCTCTTTCACCACTGCTTTCAATCTTGCAGCACACCGGACAGTCACGAAATCCTTCCGCATCAAAGTAGTTCTTGGGTGAACTTTATGTTTTCAGTTTTCATTATCATGCAGGCTATTTAACTATAATTACTGGCTGTATGTTCTTGTAAGTTGATTATTTTATGAAAGGTTAACTATTTGATTCTGTTGACAACATTACCAGACTTAAATTTAAAAAAAAATGTTAGATTTATGAATGTGTTGTGTTCTTCCGCGAACATCAGTGTTCACATATCGATAATCAGGAGCAATCGATTCAAAATATTGATGGGATGAAAAGGATATTAAAAAAATGGAAGAGAGAAAAAATAATTTAGGCTAGAGGAATTAACAATAGCATAAAAAAACTTTTAAACTAGACCTCAAGGTTTTACACATACATTACAAAACATAATTCAATGTCGGCTCATGAAAATGAAAAAAAAAAAAACTGTTGGGAGAAAAGTCGACTCCATTACGCGCGCGCACGCACATACACACACAAAAAAAACCCACTTGTAAATATTGTTAACAGTAATTAACATATTACGATATCACCAATATCATCTTAATTCCAAGAGTTTTGTTTCTCCTGCCTGGCACAGGGTTGCCAGATGTGGCTAATTTTAGCCATTTTGGCTAATTTCAGAAGCTGCTGGCTAAAAAGAAAAATTTTTGTTTAGCCACTCGTTTTTTGGCTAATTATGGCTAAATTCTGAGGCTGCTGGCTAAAAAGAAAAACAAAATTTTAACTACTCGTCTTTTAGCTAATTATGGCTTAATTGTGTTATTGTTGGCAAACAAACAATATATATACAAATGGGATGGCTTTGTTTTGGTTTTAGTTCGAGTTTTGATGGGCTTTTTGTTCGATTTTGATTCTTAGCGAAAGAGGGTTTTACGGAGTAGCTGAGCTGACTAAGGCACATTTATTTGTAGTGCGGTTTTTTTTTTTTTTTTTTTTCTAATGGCCGGCTTCTGCCTTGAAGACTTTGGCCACAACAGGCCTGAATTGTTGGTCACTTTATTATGGAGGCACCTAGTAGGTGGACCAACGTCGCACCCTATGAAGGGACGGACACAATGACAGCCACGCCCAGTCGCGGATCGAACCCCGACCGCCGGGAGTTGAACCGGAGGGAGTTGAAACCGGAGTACGGTGCTTTACCCACCATACAACTCGGTCGGCCCTTGTTGTGCGGTTGTACTAAGCATTGAATATAGTAATTAAAAAACTTTGTAAAAAACACACATAAGAAGTGTTTTTTACAAAGTTTTTTAATTACTTTATCGTTTAACACCAGTATTTTGAGTGTTTTTTCAGAAGCATTGAATATGTTGCCGTGGTTACGGTAAGTTTGAGTAATTATAAGTTACAGTTATTAAACGCTAGCCTATAATGAGTAGAAAATATAATAAAGAATGGGAGATTGAGCATCCATGGGTAATGCTGAAAAGACAATGCGTGTTTTTGCAAGTTGTGTCTTTGCACAATATCCCAGCTTAAAAAGCATAATTTAGTGACTCACGAAAAATTAGCCAAACATAAGAATAAAGAGAAAGACTTGAAATCCTCTAAATTAATTGCACTGTTCACTGTTTATAAAAAAAAATCAGCTGTAAATAAATCATTGAAAGAATTTGATATAAAATTTAGTTATTGAGTGCCACTGCAGTATTAAATCAGTTGATCACCTAGGTGAAATAGTGAAAACGTATTCAAAAGGTAGTGCACTAGAGGATCTGAAACTCCAAACAAAGTGTGCATGCCTCATTAAGAATGTCATAAGCCTATCGTTATTCGAAGAGATGATTCAAGAGTTAAGAGAGGCTAAGTTTTCTTTATATATTGATGAATCTACTGACATTTCCGCAACAAAGCATTTATGCCTGTGTGTAATATTTTTTTCCTCAAATAGTAATCGTTTGCGCCCTCTCAAACGTTGGAAAGGGTCTCCTAACCAATGCATTCAATTCGATTTATCATTCCGCAAAATTTCTAAGTAATAACGCTTTATTTTTGCAATCTACTAATCTTTAAACTACTATTATTGTTATTAATTTAATCACAAAAATACGCTTGTGAATCACATCTATGCTACATTCTAGACTTTTTAAAAGTTTTCTCGAAAGTCCAAAAGATGACGCTGCAATCAATTTGGCTAATTTTAAGAAGCTATTTGGCTATTTTCAAGAATTTTGATCTGGCAACCCTGGCCTGGCAACATGCTTTAGTATCTGTACGAAAGCAATCCAAACTTGCCGTTCACTTTGAAAATATTGTACCATGAGGGAATAATATTCATAATATATTGCTATTCACTTACAGTCTTAATATTCATAAACTTGTAATTAGGAAACCTTTAATTAGAAGTTTCTAAAACGTTAATTATTTAATATAAATAATTAACACATAAAACACATAAAAGCACTAAATCATTCACATAAAAACATTATGTGAATAATTTAGTGTAAAAGTTTTAATTGATTTTTTCCTCTCAATTTTAGGTACGGTAGTGAAATGGGGGATTTAGTGCGAAATGCTGTTTTCTCAATCGGCAATTTAACATTAACAACTCACAATGTGCAGTTTTTAGGAGTAAAAACTATTGCTAAAAGAACAGCTAAAGACACTGGTAAAGCAGTACTGAAAGACTATATTGAAAAAGAAGAGACTGACAGTAATGAAAAGAGGCCTCTAAAATAATTGTATTCCCCCCCCCCAATATAATATATATATATAATATCTAGTCTAATATATAAAATTCTCCTGTCACAGTGTTAGTCACCTAACTCCTCCGAAACCACTCGACCAATTTTAATGAAATTTTCTATGTATATTCGTTAGGTCTGAGAACAGGTTTTTAACTATGTCTCATACCCCTAAGTCATAAGGGCGGTCGGGTCCACCCCAAAATGTTTAGCCCCAGAGTGCTATTAATTTCAATCAGGATTTCTGTGTAGACATTAGCGTGTCGAGTCACTTTTCAAATGTGTTTGCCAGATAATGTGGAAAGGGGGGGGGGGCGTTAATAAAATGTTGAAAGTCGCACAAGGTTTGCAATTTTTGATAATGGATCGCTAAATGTGGTGCCAAAACGTGACAATTTATTATAAATATATTTCGCGTATAGTTAGAAAACGCCTGGCGTATATTGTAAAAGAGTTTTATTAGGCGATTTTAATATAGATTTCTATTCCGAGGAAGTGCTCTGTGGAACAAGAAAGGAAAACACGGTACACTCATGGATTAGGATGCCCATTCCAAACAGCATTTAAAATGTCTTTGCGGTATAGTTGGAATATGCCTACAGGAAGAATATGCATGGCGAAGATTGTAAAACAGTCTCAGTAGGCGATTTTAAGATAGATTTCGATTCCAAAGATGTGTTTTAGGGTACAAGAAAAAGTTGATTCCTATTTTAACGCCCCCAACTCTCGCCAACCTAAAAAATCCCCGTACTTTGGCGAGCTTTGCAGTCATGGGAGTTATGCACATTCTCTGGGAGTTATGCACAAGTTTCAACGGTACTTACGTATTATCCCGGCGGTCCGCCAAGACAAGCAATTTTTCACCAAGATAAATGCCGGGCACATGAAATTGTTGATGCTTTGGAATACGATTGGCAACGTATTTAAAATCTACGAAAAAGTAGTTTGGCGGAAGTGACCGCCGGGATAATACGTAAGTAGCGTTTCAACGCACCCAAAAGAACTAGGTGATAACTAAAGTAAACAAACTAGCGATAAACGCGCCAGTTAAGGAATTTGAAGACATTTAATTATTAAAACTACATTAATTGGCAATCCAAAATAAATAAAAATGTAACGGCATGCTGTACTTACATGTTGTTCCAAATCGCCATTTTAATTCTAAATTACGATTTCTACATAAATGCAAAAAATCGTCATGGTAACTGCATATGTTTAATTATCGCCTCCTTGGCGAGAGTCGAGGCATTAAAGTAGGAAACAATATATAAAACGGTGAAGTATAGTTATGATATACTTGGCGAAGATTGTAAAATAGTTTGAGTAGGCGATTTTAAGATAGATTTCGATTCCAAAGATGGGTTTTATGAAATAAGAAAGAAAAATACAGCACAGTCATGAATAATGATAACACTTTCCAACTTAATGGAATAAGGACGAAAAATAGGGACGACGCATAAATTATGATACGATTTTAATATATAGCACTATAGTGTGTATTTAAAATCTGAAAGTGTTTCAGATTTTCATCCTTTTTTTGGGGGGGAGGGGGGGGCAAAATTTTTTATGGAATGACTAGCAATAAGTCTCAAGGCCAAACTATGTCTGTTTGTGGATTAGATTTGAGCACACCATGTTTTTCACACGGACAGTTATACGTGGCATGCTCTCGAGTGGGCAAACCATA
>JAWZYV010016771.1:0-37995 GCA_038373885.1 Cheiracanthium punctorium | reverse complement strand
CGGAATCCGATGCGACCCTTAAAAAAAAGTTTGTCTGTCTGTCATTCTGTCATTCTGTCCGTGACGCTTTTTTTGTTTAAGCATCACGTAAAAACGACTGAAGCGAATGATATGAAATTGGGTGTCATGATAGGTGGTCACTCAACTTAAAACATAGGCGTCGAATTTTTAAAAAATCTGGATTAGATTTTCAGATTTTGCGAAAATCGTTTCAAACTGCGTAAATTTGTGTTCAAGCATCACGCAAAAACGACTGAAGCGAATGATAGGAAATTGGTTGTCATGATAGGTGGTCACTCAACTTAAAACATAGGCGTCGAATTTTTAAATATTTTCATTAGATTTTCAGATTTTGCGAAAATCGTTTCAAACTGCGTCAATTTGTGTTCGCACATCACGTAATAACTGCAAAGGTGAAAAAATGATATTGGGTGAAATGATAGGTGGTCACTCACCTTAAACTATAAGCATCTAATTAAAAAAAATCCATCAGATTTCGAGATTTTGTGAAAATCGTTTAAAACTGAATCTTTGTTCCCGTATTACGTAATAACGACACAAGCGAATGATATGAAATTGGGTCACACGATAGAGGGTTGCTCAACATAAACTATAGGAGTCCAATTTTTTAAACATTTTTATTAGATTTTGAGATTTTGTGAAAATTCTCTCAAAATACGTTTATATTTCTTCAAACATCACGTAATAACGACTCATACGAATGATACGAAATTGAGTGATAGGATAGGTAGTTGCTAATCTTAATTTATAGGCGATGAATTTTAAAAATATTTTGCTTACATTTTGAGATTTTTCGAAAATCGTTTTAAAATGCTGAAAATTTGTTCCAGCATCACGAAATAAAGACTGCAGGGAATGAAACGAATTTGGGTGACATGATAGGTTGTCACTCAACTTAAGTTCTAGGCTTCCAATTTTTCAAAAATGTTGATTAAATTTTGAGATTTTGCGAAAACTATTTCAATATGCGTAAATATTCGTTCCCGCATCCCATAATTACGACTAAAGCGAATGAAATGATATTACTTAGTTACTCTCTAACCTGTAATATTTCAACAATACATGAAAATTATAACTTCGCTTTCTTTACTGTGGCAACATACTCCATCCATTCTGTGTACTCCTACAATGCTGACGAAAGTTCTTGCTTTTGCAAATTTTCATTCACTAACCCGTCGAGGACGGGTACTTCAGCTAGTATTCATATACGTGTGTATTCTGTTCTGTATGCACACTCACGGATGTATAAACGGGGGGGGCTTGGACACCCCACTTAGTGTAAGCAAAAATTCTCATTTTGGCCGAATATCCACCTTTTGTATCTGCGCCACAGAATAATAGACGGTCAAAATATCGTTGAATGTCATTAAATTGTGAAAATGTTATATTTAAAATATTTATGTTGATTTTGTCATCATTGAAAAACTAGTAGGAATATTTATCATAAAAGAGATTAAAAAAGTGTAATGCCATTCAAATATTTTATAGTAAAACAGACTGTCCGCTTTTATACGTTTAATACAGCATTCAATACAGCGATGTCTTCATTATGCCGAAGTGGCTCCCCGTCGAGCTAGTGTTAAGTTCTTCTAGAACTTTCAGAATCCTTGAACGAGGGAGGTACTAGATACTACATCGACCTAACTCGAATTCATCCAGTTCCTTTGGGAAATTTTCTCTGGATATAACGTGAATACGCTTTAGAACCTCTTAAAATGTTTACCGCCAAAGCCCCCCCCCCTCCTCCCCAGGCAGATACCTCTTGTGCAGTTTTCCTTTCACTCAATAAACACACAAACATTTTACGCACTACTTCTTGCACTAGTTCTTGAGTGACCAATAAAAATACATAGTCAGTCATGAGTGGTTATGCAAAACTTGCTACAGTCGGTTTCTTGTAATATTATATTTCATCCACCAGCTATCGCAAAATTCATGAATAACAGGGCATACTCTGCCTGCTTAAAGAAAGAAGAAAAGTTCTAGGGACTCACATTACCAGCTTTAAAATGAATAAATCGAAAGCTAACCATTCCAGTCATATTTCAATGGAAGTACCGTGTTTTTAGGAAGGAAAAAAATATCTTGCTCTCTAGCAATTTTTTCTGTCTTGAAAATGATTCTCTTATTTTCATTTATTAAATAAGATGGGCATTTCTTGGAAATAAACGTAAAAACGGAATTTTAAAAGTGAAGTCTCGACGATAAGAAGTTTTTCAAAATGGAAGAATTCTGATTTTTTTAACACGCTTTTATTAGTTTCACTTGTATGTTGGTTTGTTTGTTTGTAACCGACCCTTTGAACTCGATTTTGACCCACTTTAAACGGTCCGATTGAATTCAAACTTTGTAGACTTATCAAGGACCGATGACAATACAATAATTGGATAAGTTTATCCCATTGGACTGAGGGGGTCCTAAGGCGAGGGGCTGCTTCCCCCATCGACCCTTTACTTACTTTTAGTGAGGACGGTAGCATTTAACTGCAGGTTAATTAATACTTTGGTGCACTACAGGGGCGTAGCCAGAGGGGGGGATCCCCCCCCTAAATGGGACTCTTTCCTTAGCTTACAATTGGATATTTCGCTTTAAATTGGATACCCAGCCCAGCCCGAAATAAAATTCTGGCTACGCCACTTCTGCACAATGAAAAAAATCTGATGTGTCCAACACATGACTTCCTTGCACGTCCATTAGATCAAAAACATTTTCGACGCACTTCCTCTAAACTTATTTGTTTGAAAGAGATAAAATATCAATAATAGTAAGGTTTAGCGATTTCTAGACAAATATTTCGATATCGCCAAGCTGAATTCAATTTGAAATATTTGCTTCTGACACTTTATTTGGCGATATTTCACCAAAAGCCGACAAACTTGAGATAGTCTGCGAGATTTTGGGGATAGCCAAAGTAGTCATTGACCACAGACTTTCAATGAATTGAATGCATCCATACACCTCAATATATTTAAAGTCATTTGGCTCACCCTGCAAATAAATTCTCAGTCGATTGCTGTCAAAAAAGATATGGAAAACAGTTAGATATTACAATAGTTCTAAATACAAAAGTTCAAAAATCTACGGGTTAAAGTTTTAGTGTTATACAAAATACGAAATAATTTTCGGCGCCAAATTTGGCGATATTTCGGCGAAACTCGTCAATGTCGACGAAATTTGGCGAGATTTTAAGCATGAACCAAACAATGACAGATTATCGCCAAATTTGGCGATATTTCGCCAAAACTCGCCAAGAACGATGACAAATGGCGATACTTTGGGCATGGACCAAATGATTGACTATCGCCAAATTTGGCGATATTTCGCCAAAACTCGCCAAGGTCGAGGACAGACGGCGAGTTTTTGGGCATGTACCAAACAATGACTGTCTACAGTTGTATTATATTGAAGATGTCCATAGACATTAAAGTACTAAAATTCTTTTCGGTGGTCCTGTAAATAAACTCTCCAGTAGATTGGAACCAAAAATCGAGATACACAACTAGATGTTACAACATTCTTATATATGAAATTTCATAATAGTTTTTGAGATTTGAGAGTAAAATATGCACACACGTACACCAAAAGTCGCCAAGCTTGGCGACTTTTGGCATAGTTCTTGAGGGAGGCACGTGACCGTGGTCGGACCATTACCTAACTTAT
Source organism: Cheiracanthium punctorium (assembly GCA_038373885.1). Classification (NCBI taxonomy): domain Eukaryota; kingdom Metazoa; phylum Arthropoda; class Arachnida; order Araneae; family Cheiracanthiidae; genus Cheiracanthium; species Cheiracanthium punctorium. The sequence continues at coordinate 34,314 of JAWZYV010016771.1, read as the reverse complement.
GTGGTAGGACGGTATTGTGCTTGAAATGGATGAATGCCCCTAAAATTGCCATTGACCGTAATGTATTGGAAATCTTTTGAGTGTTCCTGTAGCAGAACTATAAATGATAAAGACACTTTTTTTAATGGAGAAATTCATTTTCTAACTCTTTACAGCATATATCACTTCTGAGTCGTTTGAAATAGCCCAATACCTCTAAAAAACGCTTTGATGAATTTCGGCCCATAGAGCGTAATGTATTTCGAATATTTTGGGCGGTTCTGTAGATAAACTATCCAGTCGAATGGAACCAAAAGGAGAGGTGCACAACTAGATGTTACAACTATCCAAAATATGAAGTTTCGACATTCTACGCCTAATAGCTTTCGAGTTAGGCGAGTTTAATGAATTTCGGCCCATAGAGCGTAATGTATTTCGAATCTTTTGGGCGGTCCTGTACATAACTATCTTCGATGCCACAAGGGGTGACAACTATCAGCATCCTAAATATCAAATCTCAACATTCTACGACCCGTAGTTTTTGAGATATGCGAGTTACATACATACGTACGTACGTACAGACGGCATGGAAAAACTGGCCACAGCAGACTCGCCGCTGGTCAAAATGAGTTGCAGACGCGTTAATATGATCGTGCATGCTAGCCTACGATAGGATGCATCGAAAAAAATTTAAAATTAAATTTAGAGGTAGTCAAAATCGGTTTTTTTGTCGAAATTTGGCCCCCAAAATTTTTCGGGATCACATATCTTCCGTATACTACGTACAAGGAAGTAATAAATGATCTGACAGTTTGTACTTTCCAACTGAGTGTACTTTAGTGTCTTATGAGAGATATCGAAAATAAATTTAAATTTTAAATGAGTACCGTTTAAAAAACACGCTTTTATAGCAAATCGAACTAAAAAGTGAAAAATGAAAATATTGTTTAAAAATAAACGATATGTACGTATATACGTATATGGACGTACTATAATAGTACTCCCTGTATGAGTTCTTGAGACTATTCGATCGGTACGATGAGTACAAAAATGATACAAAAAATAGAGCACAAAGCACCCCACGCTTTTTTCACAATATTATTTTTCGTTCATTCATTTATTTCTATATTAAGAATTATTTTTCACTTTTTAGTTCAGTTGATCACTAAAGGTGTGTTTAGTTTTTTTTAAAACTATATTCCTAAAAAAACTCTAAAAATAATAGGTATTATAAAACTAGAAGACAAAACCCGAAACCAAAACTTTCGACAAAAATGTGCCGACACTCAATGTATTGAATCTGTGTCCACTTAAAATAAATAACTTCCTATCCTGTTTTTATTATATACCGAAATCGGAACTGCAGACACTTCGGAAAACGTGCGGAAACGTTTCGCATTCGAACGATTTTGTTTCGCTGCGAACATCCTCTCTAATATCAATGTTTCATGCAGAGGAAATCATTTTATTTGTCAATAAAGTTAAACTCGATCATCTAGAAAAAATGAAACGAATGCGAATCGCCCTTTTTCCCGTCAAAGCCGGATAACCGTGACTTCAGTAGGCCCTCATGATCACTCGCGACATATCATTTGGTAAGCAAGTGATTCACCTTTTTAAAATCTCGGAATTAAAATAAATCTAAGAATAGCGAAAAATCGCTTGAAAATGAGGGAACGGGTGGATTTTCGGATTGAATGAAGCACAGAGATGGGGGAAATAAGGGGTGGGTGTTGGGGTAATGGGGACCGTCTCGGATCCTGCTATTCCAGGACCCCTAATCGAATGTGGGGGGCCAATACCCTGAATGTTGGTTTCCTGGAATACGATTCCAGAAGTTTTCTCCTTGTGAAATGATAAAAAATGAAACCATGAAAGAAACATTTTAGGATGGCAAGAAAAAAAAATCTGGAGTGACTCCACTCGACTTTCCGAACACTTACGATTAAAATCATGACCCAGCATTTCAATAAATTTGAATCGATGAATCATTCGAACCTATATGCCCAATTGGAAAGCTCCATCGAATGCGCCGTTTCAACGCTAGCACACTTTCAAGAATATCTCCCCATAGGCCATCCTGTAAAAGAAATATGGGTCGTAGACCTGTAGAAAAACTATAAGTCCTATACACATCCAAATCAATACCGGTCTTCCGACAGTGGTTTATGATATATATCCCCAATTTGAGCTCCATCGAATGGACCGTTTAAACGCCAGCGCACTTTCAAGAATTCCCCCCCCCCCCTCATAAGCCATCCTGTAAAAGAAATCTGGGTCGTAGCCCTATAGAAAAACTCTAAGTCCTATACATACTCAAATCAATGCCGGTCTTGCGACGGTGGTTTATAACCTATAGACCCAATTGGAGCTCAAATTCCCCGTTTAAGAGCTATCGTGTTCACTCACATTCACACAGACACACACACACATACACATATCTCGTATAAGCAGAATCCGCGAATTCAGAAGACCTCCAAACGTGTCAATTACACCCCAATATCGAAGTCGAATTTTTTCAGGATGACACTATACTTTCCTTACAGGGTACATGTTCAGAAAGTAAAAAAAAAAAAAAAAAAAAAAAAACTCTTAAATAAATTTCAATTTCTTAAAAGCATGCAGTTAATTAAGTCTCGAGCATACGTCCTGTAGAATTATTCGTACTTTAAATTTTAATAACCTCTCCCGAGATTTCATATTTTCCGAACAGGAGAGAGGCAGGAAAAAACAACTAAACTACCAATTTAGGAGCTCTGATTGGAAGAGGGGTGAGGGCAATAAAGCCCTTTTTATGGCTTGAAATAATTTATGACATTTTCTTAGAACGCATTCAGCAATAATGTAAGAATTAAGTCTTGTTTCTCAAATTTTTTCGACACTGGAGTGTTAGTTTTTGTTATCAACTGTGTCTAGCAGAGAAATGCATCCTTTTGAGATTTAAACGAGCAGATTTTTATTTATGGAGTGTTGCTAAGGGAATCGTATTCAACTTTTTTTAAGTGATCAGGTTTTTTCTTAATCATAGAATTTCTATTCCCCCCCAAGAGATGCGGTAGTGAAATATTTATAAGTAGCTTTAGATATTTTTACTTTCCGAACCTGTACCCTGTAAGGAAAGTATATTGATGAAAAAATTTGACTTCGAGATTTGGGTGTATGGACACGTTCGGAGGTCTTCTGAATTCATTCATGCTATTTTTACGAGATGTATGTGTGTGTGTGTGTTTGTGTGTATGTGACTGAACACGATAGCTCCTAAACCGTACATTCGATTCAGCTCAAATTGGGTCTATATGTAATACTACAGGGCTACGACAAAGATTTCTTTTACAGGATGGCCAATGGGAGGAATTCTTGAAAGTGCGCTAGCGTTTAAACGGTACGTTCGACGGAGCTCAAATTGGGTATACATGTTATAAACCACCATCGTAAGACCGGTGTTGATTTGGATGTGTATAGGACTTACAGTTTTTCTACAGGGCTACGACCCAGATTTCTTTTACAGGATGGCCTTTGCGGAGAAATTCTTGGAAGTGCGCTAGCGCTGAAACGGCACATTCGATGAAGCTTCCATTGGGTATACATGTTTGAATAATTCATCGATTAAAATTGATTTAAAGGCTGGGTCATGATCTTAATCGTAAGTGTTCGGAAAGTCCAGTGGAGTCACTCCAAATTTTTATGGTTGTTTTCAGGTGGATTATTCGGGAATAGATAACGTCACGTGACGTTATTGGATGTTGCGGTCAATGTAATGCATGAGTTATGTGAAACCCGGATTTTAAATAATGTCAATCATTAAAGGGACAGAACAACCCAGAAATTCCTAACAATATCCATTGCGTTCTTATTCAATTCAGATCCCAGACAAATTCATTGTTTGTAAACGAAAGTAGCTACTGCCCCTATTGATGTTTGAAGGTAGTAATAGAAATTGTGAATTTTAACAAGATACTTATTTGTATGTTATGTGTGTATGTATCGGTGCCGTGAAATTAACCTAAAATCGGAAACTGCAATAACTATGTATTGGGACGTCATACTGCCGTTACATTGGGTGACCTCATACTACGCGGTTTGCAATTTGCGAACCAAGTTTGAACGAATTGAAATGAATACTATTTTCCATTTGTGCTGTGACGCAGCACTATTCAGACACGCAGCTGCAAGCAGTTTTCAGCAAAAGTTGGCGCCTTTGCAAACAGTTCGAATCAGTAAGATGCCGAATTGGAACATCGAACAAGAGGATTTTCATTTTCTGCTAAAATTTTGTCCATTTCTGTTGAAATTTTGGCCATCACGCTGCGAATGATTCATTCCGTTTTGGTTCAACTTGTATCTTATAGGCTTCGCCCTGTTGTTGCAAGCAATGGGATGCGCTTCTAAACTGTTGTATATTCAATCGGAATAAGTGTACTCGTAAGTGAAGTAAATATTTTTCTTCCGTCTGTTCTCAAACTCTTTTACTGAACAATTCAAAATTTGGGTTAAATGATGGGCACCCTCTATGTTATGAATTAACGTTGCAGAACGCTCTGCTTGTTTCCTGAGTTCGTCGTTCTAAAGTCCAGTTGTTCTAGAAAGTTCTAGAACAGAGTCCACTTGTCGGTATGGAACACAATTTTTATGGCTTCTGGAACTTCATCGAACCATCCGCTGTGCAAAATTCGCAGGCACAATCAGACAGCAACGTAATTTTAACAGTCCGCTCAGCACCGAAGCTTTCACAAATGCTGTATTTCTCGCACAAAATAAAAACACATCCACAGGTAAAAATTCAGTGGAACTAGACGATGCATAACACTAACAGTCCCTCGAGACTCAGCTATGAAGAATGTACAGACAGCACTTAAAATCAAAGCTTCATAAAGGCAAGCGATAACACCGCTCCTATAGCGTCCATACAAAGCCTTAAGTTTTTACGGACATCTTTTCTTGTCGGAAGCAGAAGCAAGACTCAGACTCAAACTGGTGAAACCTGATTTTATAGGCTGCGAGGAATACCACCGTAGAAGGTTCCAGAGAGAACCATCCGGGCATTGTACCAGAACAGATTCGATTAGGATTGCGTCATAGAAGAGTCATATGAGGCTATAATGATTGTTAATTCAGAAACACTAACTTTACAAGCACCATTGGGAAAAACACGTCCAATGACGAAAATGTCGCCAAGCTTGGCGATTTTCGGCAAAATATCGCCCAATTGGGAACAAAAAATACCGACTGTCTACGACCCGTATTTCACGAGATTTCTAGAAATGGCTATAGAAATCAATGGGAAAACCCAAACCTCTGTCTCTCCGGTTCTAGTGGACCGATTTGGATGCAAGCAAAAAATTTAGATATTTTAAACCCCAGAACTGCGGGTTGCCCTGAAAATTCGTAACGATAATCTGTTTTTGAACAGTGTAGCAAACAATGTCAAAATCTTTCGTTGTTGAGATATAAAGGATTAAGCACATATCTAAAACACTTTGCTGTGGCCTATATATAAAATTTTCTTTTGTACGAGAAAAAAAAAAGGGTATTTAAATAATCTAAAAAATAAGCACAACGTTTCATGAACTGAAATTGCTTAAAAATTAATGAATACTTATTAAATTTTTCTTTTTACTTGTAATAAATCATAATTTATATAGCTCGTTTTTCCCGAGACCCCATTCAGAATAATCCTGTTAATAAACATCGTAAATTAGGTTTCCGAGATGCTTACAGCTGGCTGGGGATTTCCCGGTGTCACTTGTCTAATTTATGAGTCATCCGTTTGCAACCGGGCACGTTCTGGCTATATTTTTAAGTGTAAATGTGTAATAGTATCGATCATTTCTCGGCTGTTTTCAAAACTGTCCCGCATTTCAGAGATCTTAAAGGGACGGTAGACACCCAAATCATAAAAATTGGCCAAAAAAATGTGTGTGTTCTTTTTTACATACTAATATTCTACAGTTAAAGCTGAACCATGGAGAAAAAACCGCGTATATCTACGACAATCTATATAAATAAAATTAGACTTTTGTCTGTACATTTCTTGGAATTCAAAAATTTTGCGATTTCTATCCGTTTCAAGCACCCGGGAATCCGATGCAACCCTCAAAAAGTTTGTCTGTCTGTCATTCTGTCCGTGACGCTTTTTTTGTTTAAGCATCACGTAAAAACGACTGAAGCGAATGATATGAAATTGGGTGTCATGATAGGTGGTCACTCAACTTAAAACATAGGCATCAAATTTTAAAAAAATCTTGATTAGATTTTCAGATTTTGCGAAAATCGTTTCAAACTGCGTAAATTTGTGTTCAAGCATCACGCAAAAACGACAGAAGCGAATGATATGAAATTGGGTGTCATGATAGGTGGTCACTCAACTTAAAACATAGGCGTCGAATTTTTAAAAAATCTTGATTGGATTTTGAGATTTATCGAAAATCCTTTCAAACTGCGTAAATTTGTGTGCAAGCATCACGTAAAAACGACTAAAGCGAATGATATGAAATTGGGTGTCATGATAGGTGGTCACACAACTTAGAACATAGGCGTCGAATTTTAAAAAAAATCTTGACTAGATTTTGTGATTTTGCGAAAATCATTTCAAACTGCGTAAATTTGTGTTCGCACATCCCGTAATAACTGCAAAGGTGAAAAAATGATATTGGGTGAAATGATAGGTGGTCACTCACCTTAAACTATAAGCATCTAATTAAAAAAAATTAATCCGATTTCGAGATTTTGCGAAAATCGTTTAAAACTGAGTGAATCTTTGTTCCCGCATTAAGTAATAATGACTAAAGCAAATGATATGAAATTTGGTCACACGATAGATGGTTGCTCAACATAAACTATAGGTGTCCAATTTTTTAAACACTTTTATTAGACTTTGAGATTTTGTGAAAATTCTCTCAAAATACGCTTATATTTCTTCAAACATCACTTAATAACGACTAATACGAATGATACGAAATTGAGTGATAGGATAGGTAGTTGCAAATCTTAATTTATAGGCGTTGAAATTTTAAAATATGTTGATTACATTTTGAGATTTTGCGAAAATCGTTTTAAAATGCTGAAATTTTGTTTCAGCATCACGAAATAAAGACTGCAGGGAATGGAACGAAATTGGGTGACAGGATAGGTTGTCACTCAACTTAAATTCTAGGCTTCCAATTTTTCAAAGATGTTGATTAGATTTTGAGATTTTGAGAAAATTATTTCTATATTCGTAAATATTCGTTCGCGCATCTCATAATTACGACTAAAGCGAATGAAATGATATTACTTTGTTACTCTATAACCTGTAATATTTTAACAATACATGAAAATTATAACTTTGCTTTCTTTACTTTGGCAACATACTACATCCATTCTGTGTACTCCTACAATGCTGACGAAAGTTCTTGCTTTTTGGAAATTTTCCTTCACTAACCCGTCGAGGACGGGTACTTCAGCTAGTTTTTAAAAAAGATACTAGGGTTTGAAAAAAATTAAAGGGACCAGTTAAATGTCCACAAAAATGCAAACAAACGCGTCAATAAACACGTGACAATTTTTGTTGAACGTTTTACAAAATAAGCTAATATTCGAATGAAATTATTTTAAAAATATGTTTTGTTAAGGTAAAATCATAAATAAAATGATTCAGAAGAGACGGTATTAAAGGTAAATGGAAAATGACACTTTAAACTGTATTTTCTCCAAATCAAGTTTTTTGTGATATACTTGCCTTCGAAATGCTCCATGCGTCTTAATTTTGGTCGGAATTGTTCAAAATTGACTACAAACATTCTTCTCATATATTACAATAAATCTGTATATCCTTTTAAAATAGGGTCAAAATTTCGATTATGAAATTTCACTTTTACACTCAACTCACTTTACAAAAACTGAAAAATTTCGGGAAAATTTGGTATATATCCATAAAAATATTTCTGAAAAATGAACTACTCGGTTGATTCAAAAACAAATACAGACTTTTTAAAATGTATTTTTATGCTATTATAAAACAAAATTAGTAAAAAAAAGTTAAAATTAGAGCGCATGGAACATTTTTTTTCGAAAATAAAAAATTAATTAATTACTAATATTTTTTAAATGTCTTTTTTAAAATTTTCAGTTATTTATAATGCTTTTAGTTTAATATATTAAAATACAAAATTTCATAAACCTATCTTATTAAATTAAAAAAAAAACTTTTTAATGTCCACCGTCCCCTTAATAGAAAAGCTATCTAGAGGGGAATGTCTAATTTAGGAATGATTTCTGAGTAAATATTCCAAAAATACGTTTTTACGGGATGCCCAGCAAATAAGACCCTGATTTCAAACTTAAGCCTTTCGATAGTACTGCCGCCCGTTGGTGATATCTACGAAACATTCTTTGGGTAATACCGCCGCCCATTAGCGGCATACACAAAACGTTCTCTAGGTACTCCAGCCGCCCATTAGCGGCATACACAAAACGTTCTCTAGGTACTCCAGCCGCTCATTAGCAGCATCCACGAAACGTTCTCTGGGTACTACCGCCGCTCATTAGCAACATCCACGAAATATTCTCTGGGTACTAACGCCGAATATTAGCGGCATCCACGAAACGTTCTCTGGGTACTACCGCCGCTCATTAGCAACATCCACGAAATATTCTCTGGGTACTAACGCCGAATATTAGCGGCATCCACGAAACGTTCTCTGAATACTCCTGCCGCTATAGGAGGCATCCACAAAACGTTCTGTGGGTACTACTGCCATCCATTAGCGGCATCCTAGAAACGGTGGCACATTTGGTGGCAACTAAGATTCCGTCGAAATCGGCTTAAGGGACTACAAAGCATTATAAACATTTTATAAATGCTTTTTAAACACGTTAAATGCCGCTTCAGTCACTTATGCAGCTTACGCTACAACACAAACAAAATACTGTTGTTGAAAACAACAAATGTGTTGTTATCACGAACACATAACTGCGTCCAGTGTGCAAAAGGGTTCATAAATCTGAAACACAATCATATTTTAAATATGCATTAAATTGGTATAATATAAAAGCTTATCTTAATTCATTCTTCGTCCATTGAGCTGGAAAGTGTATCATTATTAATGAGTGTGCCGTGATTCTCTTCCTTGTTCCATTAATCATTTCATTGGAATCGAAATCTGAATAAAAATGGCACCTACTAAAACTATTCTACGATTTTCGTAAGGCCTATTCTAGCTGTACCTCTCCTCTGTAATAAACTGCAGCGTTTGTTAGTTTCTCGCCAAAAATGGAAGATATCGCTGGGTAGTTTCAGTTAGTGATACTTATTTTTGGGGGGCAAAGGTGGCGATCCATCATCCAAAATTGTACAACACTTTACTCCACCCCCCCCCCCTGTCCTTGGGAATCTGGGAAACCTATTAAAAAATGCAACCAAAGAGCGTCAAAGTCCACAAACTATGGCAACAGAAGATGCTGGCGTCAATGAAATAACACTCTGGTGCTAAAAATCTCAAAAACAAAGATCAATAAAAGAATGCAACAAACGGTATGTATTATGTAAGCTGTAAGAGTTGGATACGGAAGTTCCGAAACATTCGTTGCAAAAGTCGCTAACAGATGGTGCTGTCATCGCAGGTCTCCATGAGGAATTGACCTCCGTAGCAGGTAACTCGGCTTAATTCTTTATTGATTAGAGGTAAGCGTGCTAAGTCATTTAAAATGAGTGTTGAAATAAGGTGAGCAAAAAGACTTCTTCAAGAAAACCTCTTTTTGTTCATTTTCGCAAAATATTACTTTTTAAAATGTGTCTCAGACACCGAACACAATTCCCAATGAGTAGAATGTGCCCCACACACTACTAGGTTGTGCACAAAATTTGATAATTATATCCTAAAATGTGTCAGAGATAGGAGGATAAATAGAACGCTGACTTAAACCACTTTTCAGGGATTCCCGAAAGAGAAAAAATCACGTACAATGATCGCATTTCAGGGACCTTAAAAAAACGACAGAAGTGAACCATTTTTGCTCTCTAGCACTGAACGCCTAATTTCAAATTCATGTATAGCCCCTGACTGTCGTTGTTTAAGAATGCGAGACATTTTATGATGAAAGACTCAATTTTTGTACATCGCCTCGTCAGCATATGAGACGCATTTTACTAATTGAGAATTTTTGTGTACGAGAGTCCTAAACAAATTGCAAAAGTTCCACTTTCTAAAAATGAACCAGAGGAATTTTATCTGAACGTAGTCTTTATTATTTAGCATGTGCTAAAAAATAGACTGCTAAACATTAACCCTTGAACGCGCAGTGTTCCCTGCTCTGGGAACACCAAACCCTGACGTTTCGACTGTTGCCAGTCACGAAGAATAGGTTTTTATCAAAATTAATTTCATTCTATATTTCTTCGATTTCTATAAAAATAGTTTCGGATGACAGAGCTGCACGAGAATCCTTTACATTTTAGCACGTCATTTCCCGTAGAAAAAATGGTTACGATTATTTTTAACTGCAGACATCTGCTGAAAAATGGAAGAAGGCGAGAACTGCCGGATAGATTGCGATAGATTGCCCAATGCTGAAAAAAGGGCAGCCGTTGCCATCGCTCGACTTAACGACCAGCGAGATGGCGGACGATCAAAACGTTCGTCACCTGCCACAGATCTGTACACCCTTTTTTCACGCAGATGCAGCTGTCGTCCAAAAAGGGTCTCTAGATCTATGGCAGGCGATGGACGTTTTGATCCTCCGCCCTCTTGATGGTAGTTAAGCACTACCTCCTGGATAAAGAAAGCCTAACCACTGCTACCGATATCGTTTTGTTTTGTTCAATCCTCTACGTCATCAGTTGGCCTTCTAGAGGTGACGTCATCACAGATTAAATTTCATAAAGTAAAACTATTCGAAATTTCTGGTGAGTTTGCTCTCTCATAACAACATTTTAATAAATTGAGATAGAAAAATTAATTTTACAAAAAAGAGCAGTTTTTAACTGTAACTAGTTATATATAATGTAATAAGGGAGTAAATCAGAATGAATTGTTTTGTGTCACGAACGTATTTTAATTTTTATCTTTCACTTAAGATACTTTTTGATATTTGTAGCATTCACCAGAAATCTGAAATAGTTTTACTTACTTTATGAGAATGAAAGTGTTGTGACATCATTACTTGAAGGTCTAATGATGGCGTCAAAGCTTCAGCGCTCAGGCTTTCTGTATCTACGAGGCAGTGAGTTAAGTCAAAGTCGAGTGATGGCAACGGCAGCCCTTTTTTCAGCATTGGGAAAGGGTTGCGTCTCAAAGGGTTAAAAGGGCCAATTCCTTCTTTAAAATTGGAATTTATGAGAGAAAGATAATTTGCGTGAAAACTTTGTAACATCCTCTATCAGAAAAACAAAAAAAAACAAAACGATATCGGTTACTAATGCGTTTTCTTAAGTCTTAGAATATTCAACTGCACTTATTTTTAAGTGCTATGTACACACATTTCGTCCGTAACTTGTAAAAGCCACTGTCATATCTTATAAATAAAAATGAAATTCTGTTTGTTTGTTTGTTTGTTTGTTTTGTGGATTTGAGTTGTATACAAATCCACAAAAATGGACCTATCAGCCTGAAATTTTGCACAGATATGTAAAATAATATAGAATAAATGATAGTCCACTTTAAAACTTTGAAAATCCACCCGTTCCCGGAATTTAAGAGATTTTTTATGTTCTCCATGCAAAAACCTTTCCATAATTGTAACCCCTGTAGTGAAAAAAGTGGGAAATAAGGATCGTGGTTGCCATGTGTGGCGATTTTGCCGAATAAGATGTTTTAAATTCTCAAAGTAAAAATAAAAGAATAATAATGATTTGTTTTGTTAGTTTATATTTGTAAGATTATTAATTTTTTATTATAATATCGTGTGCATGGGAAATCGGAGCAGGAATGAAATGTTTTATACGCAAAACAATAAGAATTGAAGATTTCCGAGGCTAATATGTTTTTAGTTTGGCGAAAAAATAAAATGGCTCAAATGCTGATTTTGAGAAAGTGAGTTCTAGCGGTTTGCGCAGTTTTCGGCTTGGCGCAATTTATTGAGAGCTTAAGGAAATAGATTTTTGAAAGCAAGTGCAAAGGTTTTATTAGAATACAGCGTTAAATTTTAATGATCCGTGAAGAAATAATGCAGTTATTAAGGGATTTCAAGCGATCTATCTTCAGAATTCTCGCCAATTGAGTACATTGATTTAAGTTGGGGGAATTCCGTCAAATTTCAGAAAATTGAAATCTTCTCATTTAGTACATCGGAGTAACGATGAATAAAACACGTTATAGTTGATAATTTAAAAAAATTCGGTTGCATTAAGGGATTCCCATTTTCAAATAAATATGTGTGCTTTACTTTTTTGCGGTCGAACCATTTCCCATATTGATTGCTGCTAAGTCAATGCTTCGAATGATTCTATGAAAAAACTCAAAATGGCGTATGTTGGCACTTTGGCGAGGCTTAGATTTGAAACTGGATTTTATTTGAGACTGGTATATATAATGACACTGGTTATAGATAAAAATGAATGTTGGTACGTGAGTATGAGGTTGAAAAACTCCAGCACCGTTTGACCAATCACCATGAAATTTGGTTCACCTACGTCTTTTATCATGGAGAAGGTTTTTATGCTATTCGTTTTCCTCTAACTTGCCACTAGGTGGCGCAGCAGAACGTCGAATTCTATTCCGTTTAGCCGTTTACTATGCGAATATCGTCCAACCGATTTCGATGAAATTTGGTACACACGGATATTAGAACACGGAGAATATTTTTCAGTATGCATTTTGCTGTAACTTGCCGTTAAATGGCGCTACAACACATCAACTTCTATAACGTTCGGCCGTTCGGCATAAAATTTCTTATACTTACACATTTCAGCACGAAGAATATATTCTAACTGTGTTCCTTTTGATGTTACTCACCACTAGATGGCACTGCAATGCATTATTATTTTAACTCGCCACGAGGTGACGCTGCAGCAGGCCAAATTCTTGACCATTCAAACGGTCGCTATGAAAATCAGTATACATAGCTATTTGAACAATGAGAATATTTTGGCGTTATCCATTTTGCTGTAACTCGCCACTCGACGGCACTGTAGCAAATCATTACTTTAATTAACCACTAGATCGCGCTGCAGTGTATCACTTTGACTGTGCAACTGATTGCTATGAAAATAGGTATACATAGATATTTGAACACGGGGAAGAGTTTGGCGCTATCCATTTTCCTATATAATTTGCCACTAGATGTCGCGTCAACACATGAGCTTCAGGGCTGTCCAGCCGATCGTCCTGAAATTTCGTATTCATCGATATCTGAATGCGAAGAATATTTCCGCCGTATCCGTTTTGCCAAAAAATACCAACCAACCAACCAACCAACCAACCGTTTTGCCAAAACTCTCCACTAGATTGCGCTACGCCGCATGGCCTTCTGCACCGTACAAACGATTGCCTTGAAATTCGGTATGCATGGTTATTGAACACAATATAAAGCGATATCCATTTTGCTATATCTCTTTATTACAATAAATAGTAATCCCCACAAATCGTAATATCAAAAAGTCCATTCATTCCCGTGCGAAGAACGGGTACTTCAGCTAGTAATTATATAAGAACATACAAGAAAGTTTACTGTTTCAAATAATGCACTGTACATGCTCTTGTTAATTTACATATTTATTTTAAATTTCGGTAAAATCCTTCTCTATGACGTCACATTCGTTGAAAACTGCATAGAATTATAACTGTCCCACGAACTGCAAAGAGTGACTCATCATTTCTAAGTTCTTATCATTCAAACTTACCTCAAAGAGTTTTATTCATTTCATATATTACTGGTTCCCAAGATAAGCGGAGTAGATTCACTACAAGGAATTGTGAATTCAAATCTATCCTTTTAATGACTACTTCATTTTATTTCTTACCCCCTTTATTGAAAATTGTCCGAAAATTGTGTCCCAAAAATGCGACATAAAAGTATGCGACATAATTTTACATATATTTAAATTCGCAACAGCTTTAATCTAGTGTGACACTATTTCGTAAGCTTTAGAGAACAGGCATACAATGTATATTTATCATATATTTAAATACTATTCGTTCACAAGAGCTTTAATCAATGGTTACACTATTTTGTAAGCTGTGAAATAGGCATCCCATGTATTTTTAGCATCTATTTAAATACTATTAGTTCACAACAGCATTCATGTATTGTTAAACAATTTCGTAAGCTGTAGAATAGGCATCCCATGTATTTTTCTATCAATAGGTGACAATCCTAAAAAATTCAACAAAAGGTGACCAGGCGAAATACACTAAAAATGAGAGATAAAATGACATAGTCCATTCATATCGTTTTAATAGGGCAATCATGAAAGTAAAAAAATTGGGGGGTTCAGGGGGTCCCCTCCCCCTGACGAGGCTCGAACAGCCGAGTTTTATTATGTATCATTTAATATTTTTACGATCTTTCGGAGTAACCTGTAGAATAAGCATCCCATGCATGCGGAGTGACCCGCTGTTCTGGGGTATAAAATAGTTGAAAATTCGTATTCTACGATTCAAATTAAGGTGACCATACGTCCTCGAAATTCGAGGACAGTCCCCAAATTTAGATATTTTTTCATTTTGTCCCCAAAAATACTTTGTCCTCAAATGTCCCCAAATTTAAAGATTTGTACTTTTCTCCCCTGAAAGTTTCCGTTTAGTTTTTCTTTCAGAAAAAACTGAAGAAATAAGAAAAATAAACTAACTAAAAACGCCATTTACTCAGAGAAACAATGAAATTCGATCTCTGAAAACGTTTGTTGTCATTGTGTGTGTAGCATGTACGTACAGACATTCAATAAAGTATCCGACTATGAGCCAAATTTCCCCTTTCAGTTTTGTTAATGATTCATCACCTTTCATGAAGAACCATGCTTTAAATATGAAATTGACGTACGAAAGTTTTCTTGCCCTCGAATACTTTTTTTGGAGGGTGTACACGGTAATATATTATGTCCTCGATTAAGTCCTCGAAAATATTTTCTAGTGTCCCCAAGTTTTGCTTAGATTCGAGGACAATGCTTGATTTGTCCCCAAATTACGGGTTAGAAATAGGGTCACCTTAGATTCAAATAGATAAATTTTGCTTTTTGTTGCTTCAAAATCGGTCAATTAGAACCGAAGATCCGAAGGTTTGGGTTTTTTCATAGATTTCTATGGCAATTTTTAGAAATCTCGAGAGATAGGGGTCCTAGGCCTTTGGTCACTTCAATTTTGGGGACATATTTTTGGAGCAAATTGGGCGATATGTCGCCAATCTTAGCGACATTTTGGTCATTGGGCGCGTTTTTCCCAATGGGGCTTGTAAAGTTAGGCCATTATGCATGTTAATGCAGAAAAACGAATATTTCTCTTCTATGACGCAATCAAAATTCCCACTTTATGTGGAATCTTCGAGAAATACATTCTTCTAGAAGCTCCTTGTAGCTCCTACGTCACCTATACAAGCAGCGGGCTCCCCCAAGTTTGAGTCAGTGTTCATCGAGCTCTCGTCGAGTGAGTTGGCTGCGTGACGCTTTGTATGGACGCTATGGAAGCGGTATTTACGCTTGCTTCTCGAAGCTGATTTTAAAGTGCTGGTGTAAATTTTTCATCGCTGAGTTTTGAGGGACTGTATACGATTTTCTTCGAAAGATTCCACTGAATTCTTGCCTGTGGAAGTGTTTTATTTTGTGTGAGAATAGCAGCATTTGTGAAAGCTTCGGCACTGAGCGGACTGTTACGAATGAGCTACTGGCCGTGAGTGCCTATGTATTTTGTAGAGCGGATGGTTCGACGAAGTTCTAGAAGCCATCAAGTTTGTGATCCATCCACACAAGTGGACTCTTTTCTAGAACTTCCTACACCCACTGGACTTTAGAACGGCGAACCAAGGAAACAAGCAGAGCTTTCTGCAAGAATACGTTATTGGTATAATCTATATAAATAAAATTAGACTTTTGTCTGTACATTTCTTGGAATTCAAAAATTTTACAATTTCTATCCGTTTCAAGCACCCGGGATTCCGATGCGACCCTCAAAAAAAAGTTTGTCTGTCTGTCATTCTGTCATTCTGTCCGTGACGCTTTTTTTGTTTAAGCATCACGTAAAAACGACTGAAGCGAATGATACGAAATTTTGTGTCATGATAGGGGGTCACTCAACTTAAAACATAGGCGTCGAATTTTTAAAAAATCTTGATTGAATTTTGAGATTTTGCGAAAATCCTTTCAAATTGCGTAAATTTGTGTTCAAGCATCACGTAAAAACGACTGAAGCGAATGATATGAAATTGAGTGACATGATAGGTGGTCACTCAACTTAAACTATAAGAATCTAATTAAAAAAAATCGATCAGATTTCGAGATTTTGTGAAAATCGTTTAAAACTGAGTGAATCTTTGTTACCGCATTACGTAATAACGACTAAAGCGAATGATATGAAATTGGGTCACACGATAGAGGGTTGCTCAACATAAACTATAGGAGTCCAATTTTTTAAACATTTTTATTAGATTTTGAGATTTTGTGAAAATTCTCTCAAAATGCTTTATATTTCTTCAAACATCACGTAATAACGACTAATACGAATGATACGAAATTGAGTGATAGGATAGGTAGTTGCTAATCTTAATTTATAGGCGTTGAATTTTTAAAATATTTTGATTACATTTTGAGATTTTGCGAAAATCGTTTTAAAATGCTGAAAATTTGTTCCAGCATCACGAAATAAAGATTGCAGGGAATGAAACGAATTTGGTTGACAGGATAGGTTGTCACTCAACTTAAATTCTAGGCTTCCATTTTTTCAAAAATGTTGATTGAATTTTTAGATTTTGCGAAAATTATTTCAATATGCGTCCATATTCGTTCGCGCATCCCATAATTACGACTAATGCGAATGAAATGATATTACTTAGTTACTCTCTAACCTGTAATATTTTATCAATACATAAAAATTATAACTTCGCTTTCTTTACTTTGGCAACATACTACATCCATTCTGTGTACTCATACAATGCTGACGAAAGATCTTGCTTTTTTGGAAATTTGCATTTACTAACCCGTTGAGGACGGGTACTTCAGCTAGTATGACAATAAAATTAGCGATATAAATTTGTTCAGTATCATTGGGTGTCCGACAAAATGAATGGCGAAATCCACAGGCATGTTAACTGGACGACAGTCCGTCTAAACAATGAGCGAAAAACACGGTATTTTGCCGCTATTTTACTATTCTTTTTGCGGCTTGGGTTAATTTTTTAATTGCGTGAACGCTAGATCGTAAAGAAGAACAAAGTTATAGGATACAGAAACGACTTTTTCTTTATTCGCTTAATAAACACGCAAGGAGAAAAATCTAGATTTCAATCAAACCAATCAAAATGAATCGCCTTTGATAACGTAACTCAGCCATTGAACTGATTGCTCTTTCAGAAGATTCAATAAAAGTACCACAGAAGATATATTTTGCTTCGTGTTTAAAAACAAATTATGCATCGTGCTATAGTTTGTGGTAATCCGTTTTTTACTTGAATGATAAGTTATTGTAAATAGGTTATTGGCGAATAAAAAATTTAAAAACATCTTAATAATGATGGATTGTTTTCTGATTTGAGAAAGTACGTAAAATTTTTTGCTGTATTATAAGAGATGATTGCGTTGTTTATCAAAGAAGGTAATAAAAATGGCAAAAATAAACACCGTTTAATATTTTTTTACTTGCTTTTAAAAATACAGTGTTATGAAATTTTCGAGTGGCTTGCTCTTTGAGGATTAAGTAGTCTATATCTACGCGCTTAGTAATAAAAATTTGCGTTTTGTTGCTTGCAAATACATTAACTATATACTTTTGGGTTTCCCCATTCTTTAACATAAGGTTTTTTGAAATTTCCGAGAGATATTGCGCTAACACTTGATTGAAAGAATTTGGCCTTAAACCAGCCAATCTGGCAACCTTGTTACTCAATGATAAAAGCTTAAATGAAGTGCTCCAAAAATATATTTATAGTTCTAGTGACACACAGAAAAGTTATGCATCGTCCGCATTAGTTTTTATCATTTCAATTTCTGATAAAACGATAACTTGTGTAAAAACCCTGTACTATCCCTTTGGCAGAAACAACCCCCTCAAAACACTGTCCATTATCAGTGCATTAAACATTTCTCAGTGCTTAAAATAGTCAACTCAATTTCTTTTAAATGCTGCCCAGAGTTTGCCGGTAAAGTTTAAAAATAAAAAATAGCGTCATTTTTGCAAATCAAATAATTGACAGTACATGCTCCTGCTTCTTTATCATTTTAAATTTCAGTGTAATGTGTCAAAAATTTCGAAACTATTCTGTAAATTCATTGAAAACTATATAAGCTCTAAGTAAAAGGTATTCGGAATTTTTTTAAATAAACGATATCTCCGTAAAAATAATTTTTATATGTACCCAAATGCATACAAGAATTAAGTGTTCGAAGAATTGTAAAAAGTAACTCGTCATTTCTAATGTTTTCGTCATACAAACTTAACTAAAAGGGGTTTTTATCAGAGCCATTGCTAAGACATTTTTATGCGGGGGAGGTAGAGATGTTAATAATTGTCAAGTCGAATATCGGTTTTTACCAAATTCTTTTTTTTTTTTTTGCCAACTTGTATATTACCAACTTTTTAATTTTGACAACTGGGTTAGCGTAATTTTTCCACGTGTACCAGGAATAGAAAGTAAATTGTAGTTTTGTGTAACATTGTTAACTAACTTTGCCAAGTATGATAGAATTTTGCGGTTTTAGGCAGAGGAGACCCATCCCCCCTCCTACCCCTACCCCTCTTTAGCAAGGGTCCTGGTTTTTATTTATTTCATAGGTTGTCAATTCCCAAAATGAACTCTGTTAGACTTCTTACAAAGAAGCGTCAAGTCAAATGTGTTCTTTAAACCTCGAGATTTACCAAACATATCAAATATTTTTCTAGAAATTTGAAATGAAAAATATTAAGCTAAATCATTATTCCTTTTGATAATGTGTTGCTTAAAATATTTTTTTTTCAATCATTCAGCATAAATATAATTCAGTAATATTCAGTATAAATATAATTCAGCATGTCTACCAAATGGTATGTGTTGACCAAGGAATAGGAAAACTTTTCTGGTGGTATTCTTGGTAGAAGTTTAGTTTCAAAAATGTCCGCTAGGTGCCGCTTTGCAAGGTGAAATCAGCTTGAAAAATAACCCTAACGAGTTAATAAAGCCCAAGAACTATTCAATAAATTCTGAAATCTCACATTTCGAGTGAGCTATTTCCATTTCTAAATTGAAAGATTTTACATGCAAAGCGCCATCTAGTAGATAGTTTTTGAACTCATTCTTTTAAATGCCTTGAGCGAATTCCATGTAGAGTCTCTTTACTAAATTCGGTTTACAATCAGTTCGCCTGCTTTAGATGTAGAAGCCTGTTTATCGGGAAGTTTAACTGCAGACACCCTTAAGACTATCGTACTTTACCGTAAAAGCCAATTTATAGCCAAAATTTATTGATCAGGTTATTTTGTAGCGTTTTTTTAAATTACAAACTTAATTTCCTATCGAAGGAAAAATTATTTAATTCAAAGAAAAGTTATTGAATCAGGGCTGGAATGTTTAACCTCATCCTTTTAGAAGTCCACCTATATAGACTTTTTTGTTTCCACTGTCCAAAACGATTATTTAAGATTTTTTTGTAGTTCTAAATGGACGTATATGTGCGTCGATGCTTTCATTTTGAATAAATAATATCAACTCGCATGAATGTGTCAAGCCAACACCCTGACGCTCAGATTTTATTTTTGTTTGCCGTTATTTTGTGTCGTTAAACAGAACAAAATTTGAATGTTATTGAAATTTTTCCAAGTCGAATTGGTTAACATTTTTTGATTTTTTCGAAATTCATATAGCAGAAAAGAACTTGCAAGGTATCATTGACCTTTAACGGTGTAGTTCGAAAAAAATCATGTGATTTTTGTACATAAGTACAAATAAATTAATTATGTTAGGCACTTCAAAATTTTGAAACTGTCTCTTTACAAGCTGTACTACATACTGAAATAAACAATAAACCTGCATCCGTTTCAAAACTTTTAGAAAAAATTCTTAAAAATCGGAAATTTTCACAAAACGTGTCACTCTTCGAAAAATCCTGCATTCAGATCCACGTCTAAGAATTTTTTCTGAACATTTCACAAAAGGCACAGCTTTTTAGCTTATTGCAATGTGTAAAGGAGCTTATGAAGAATCATCTGGAATTTTTTGGAGACCCTGGTGATATTAGTTTATTTCAGTTTGTGTAACAAGACTAAAATCAGAGATTTTTTTCTTCGAAGAACAGCCTTAAAAGTGTCTTGAGTTTTCGTTCATGGGTATTAACAACTCTGCACGACTGAAACGGAGATTTAGAATGAAGCTTTTATTCGAAAACACGCTTTCTACTCGTCGTTTTTAAGTGTAATAGATTTTTTAAAAACAATACTGCGATGGTTCTCTAATTTGAGATGTGAAATTTGTGTCTTATGTGAAGAGATTAAATAGTTATTGCTTTTGTCTAATTGTTGCTTCAAATTTTTTCTTTCTTTTCTCAGCATTGTTCTGGCCAGCTGGGATGCTTGCCAGTAACTGGAAAATTTTCCATTTCTGGTTGGCATTCTTGCTAGCTGTTCACACAGATTGTTCGAGTGGCAGAAGTTTCTCAAAGACGAGGCCTGGGGTGCAATCCTCCAATCCATACGACTGCATGGGCAACCCTGCTGCAACCAGATGATTCGTGGTGACTCTCCTTCGGTGAGGCCTCCCAACACCTCGTCTGAAGATGGCTTGCGAAGTATGCACCAGAGGGTATGAAGATGCGCGTGGACATAGTCTATAGGTGGGCCGCGCATCTGGGGGACGTCACGGATGACGTCTTCCGGTTTCTTGCTCCGACTTGCCATTCGAGGTGGAGGAGGAGCTGAAATCGGAAGAAGGCTTCCTGATGAAGTTGTTCTCTGGATGGAGAATTCAAGTTGAGTCGCTGAAGAAGAAGCGAGAGGACACTTGAGTGAGGATTTGGTCGTAGGAGAGAAATAAAGATGGCGATCCATTGGAGTTTGAAGGAGATGTTCCCAGTCTTCGTCACTGTGGAAGGAGAGAGTCAAGATGGCGACCCCGCGTAGGCCTAAGTCTCAGCAGTAAGTATTGCGTTTTCAACGGCAAGTCTCAATGGCTTAACTTCGGAAACCCAATAAGTACTGAAGAGACTTACGCCTAGTCAGGGAGCCATATTGGCTCTCTCCTCCCACAGTGACGAAGACTTGGATCATCTCCTCCAAACTCCAATGGATCTCATCTTTACTTCTTTCCTACGACCAAATCCGCACTCAAGTGTCCTCTCGCTTCTTCTTCAGACACTCAATTTGGATTCTCCATCCAGAGAACAACTTCATCAGGAAGCCTTCTTCCGATTTCAGCTGTCCCTCCACCTCTTCCATTTTGAATTTCCAGTCGGAGAAGAAACCGGAAGGTGTCACCGGTGACGTCTTCCAGATGCGCGGCCCGTATATAGACCAAGTCCACGCGCATCCTCACACCCTCTGGTGCATACTGCGCAAGTCCTCGCCACACAAAGGAGTCGGTGGTTGCTTGAAGAGATCATCTCCCACTTTCCAGCAAACGTACCCCTAGGAACAGCGTTCTCACTGTCCACTGAGGGGCACATCAACTAGAGTCGGGTAGAGAGAAGAGAACAGCTGCGTCACATGTTGGCAGGAACTCTCGCCATTTGAACAGGAATCTGGAAAGTAATCAATCACAACATTAGAAAAACGAAACTTTTTGTAGAATATAAGTAGCAATTAAATATTGAAGTTTATTTTTAAATAGCATAGTCATATACAATTTTTACTTCTCCAGATAGGGTGATGCCCTTAGATGTCTATGGGATCAGGCGCAAGTCAACACAGGCGTTTCCAACAGCTTACCAATATATTAGTCAAATAGTCGCGTGGTAAATCCTTATGACTGTGTTTCCTAAGTGTTGGACGTAGGATGCATTGTCTATCCTATTAAGTGTGTATTATATATATAGAACTAATATCAAATCTATGGAAAATTGGATATACAACGATTAATTTATTAACTTGGACAGATGTGAATTGAGCGTCTTAATTTTTTTTTTCAGAAGCCGTGATTCACTTTTAAAAATTGTAATCTTGACGAAAAAAGATACACAGATGTTAAATCGTATGACGTAGCCATTCTTCTATAAAAATCTTGAAAGTCGCACAAGATTTGCCATTTTTGATGAGTGATCGCCAAGTTAGCTGCCAAAAAATAACTTCAAAACCAAGGTTGTCGATATATTCCGAATTGGTCAAGAAACTAGGAATGTATAGTTAAAAATGTGCCTGGCGAGGATTGTCAAATAGTATTAGTAGGCGATTTTAATATACACTTCTATTCCGAATATGTGTTTTATGGAACAAGGAGGGAAAATCTAATATATTTTCCTTTGCATATTGTGAAACCAGTGCTTTTGCTAGCAGATTGTGTAATGGCTTAGGAAGTATAACAAACGGGTTACCTTTATGTAAAATATATTTAAACATTGAAGTCATCTTTGCATCTAGGCTCTGGGTTTGCTTCTTAGAAAACTCCTGCTGGATGTCCAAACCGTCGACAATAGCAATGGAGCCTGTCATTTCCCGAAATAGATTTGATATCATTAGACGCTCATGATGTTTTATCTCCCATTCTGGTACAAACTGCTTTTGCTTAGTACGTCCTACGATACCAGATGAACCTTTTTGGGATCTATTAATGGTTTTTTCTAATGCAACGTCCGCTGCAACAGCTGAAAATTTATGTTCATACCGTTTCACAACATTCTTTACCTTCATGAACATTTCATGCATCTCCGGGGCTGTCTTGGGTAGTCTTCTCATGTCTTCCAAATATAAAGAAGTCCATCGTTGATAGTTCACACATTCACAGGCAGAAAATACTGGTGGAAGTTTTGTACTGTGTCGAGATGCAATTCCTGGAGACCTTGTCTATCGGAACGAATCAAATTTTTTTAGAAGCTGGAGCAATTTTAGGAAATTATCCCAGTACAAAAACTATTCTGATGTTTGACGTCCTTGTTCAACAAATTTCAAAAAGTCTGTGAAGAGTTTCTCCACTTTGACATCTACATCTATATAATTTGTTTTGTTTTTTTCCATGCCAAAAAAATATTCTGCTAGGGGGAATTCTTATGAATCTAACTTTTCAAAGTTAGATTCATAGGACTCAATAGAATGTTCTTCTCAAAAGGACTTCACTTGCAATCTAATCATCGTTTCTCCCAACATAAACATCCCTTTTATTCCTCTCATACAGTTTTTAGCATGTAAAACAGTGTCTACCACATTTACTTCAAACACTGAGAATACAATAAGCACAATGGTTATTCCACTTCCCCAAAGATATTTACCTATACAACTAGCCACAATTTTAGCCTTGTGGAATGCCCACAACATCGATACAATATTTGTAAATTTATTTGGATTGATTATCAGGACTTCACGTGCAATAGCGTATACACTTTCATCACAGGTTACTGGTAAGTACTGTTAGTTTAAGTGGTGAAAGACATTATTCAAATTTAACAGAATTGTGTAAACATTTGCATGCTGATTTACTGCGCGTTCGCAATTACTGGCAAAAATCCAACTTGCTTTTGCTATAAATCTTCTTTTGAAGAAAGTGCTTGGAAAGAACTCCGCGATTTTACAAGATGTTCAAGGTTTTCTTCTAGAGTGGAAAGGTCGTAATCAGTCATAACATCAGAACTGTGGGAAATAGGTTCTGCATTTCTTAAAAACTGCCAAAAGATGTCTAAATTTTCGCATTGCTTTTTTTAAATCTTTATCCATTGTAAATAAATCTGAGTTAGCTTCGTAATCGCTTGGGAGATTAGGACGTTTTTCACGTTTGTAATACGATTGTAACTTTTGGAATGGAAGAAGTTCTTGAATTGGTTTCAAACCTCGTGTGATACCAGTCTTCGATAAACATGGTTTAAATGGTATATCCAGCGGTTTGTCTTGAAAAAGATCACACATGTTATGAGAACCTCCTATACCAGATAAGGTACATTCCTCATGATCAAAATTACCGAAGGCGCCAATTGTCTATGAATCAATCTTGAAATGACTGGGAATCGATACTTCATTAGGAGACTGCTTAAGAGCATATTGTGCAAGATTATGGTGGTGACGAATCGCTTCACTGTAGCTCACACCCATACCTAGATGATTTAGCATGTTATCAATGTTTCGTTTTCACACGTCTCGTACATTGTTTCCCCCAACATCATATGTAATGGCGTTTTTTTTCGCTCAGCGATCTATGTTGTAGTATATGATTTCCAATCTGTAGCGGATCCAGGGGAGGGGCTAGGGGGCTTCAGCCCCCCCCAAAAGAGATTGCTAAAGGGTAACATTCTGCTTTATTATACACTTTAAGTAGATAAAATGATCATTTTTTATAACTTAGCCCCTCCCAAAAAGTTTTGCATTACTTTAGACTAAAATTTTGCTTTATTGTACATTTTGTTTGGGCGAAATAAGCTTTTTTCAAAATTTAGCCCCTCCCAAAAAAATTTCTGGATCCGCTACTGCTTCCAATAACACTCGTGCCTTAAGATACCACTTCTGTGAATGCATCTTTTTTTCCGTTCGTTTGGATTAGTCTTCATCCTTTTCTCTTTCAATGATATCAGCTTCCTTGATGGAATTTGTATCTATACCAAATATTTGTACCTATACTGATTATTCTATCTATACTGATTAGTATCTATACTGATTATTTCTCCTCTCTCCCGCGCCACGGGACTCCCGTGGCGCGCGAGAGAGAGGAGAAACCCAATGGAAACGCTTTGCTTTACCTACTCGGTGTGACGTCACAAGTCAGCGCCGCGGCTTTCCTCTCTAGGGGGCGTTGACTTACCCCGTTAACGGCTGGCTTTTCTCAGCGCATTCTCCAATTTATGCTGAACCAGAAGTGATCCATTTCCGACAAATGTGTAGTATGAAGAATGCAATTCTTTTTCTAAAATAAGACTGTGAAGTATTCTCCTTTTACTTTGTAATCGCTGAGTATTTTGTGGATTGCTTAATGTCAGAAAAGTTAAAAGCTGTCGCATCTGAGTTATACTTTTAGTTTCAAGAATAGGCGTTCGATAAATTTGCCGTTCATGAAAAGTTTTACTCAAAAATTGCAATAAAATTCACACCATTTCACAGACAGACTTGCGAATTTCTCATTGATACGTGGAAAAAACGTATTACGTACACGTACGTATTAACGAACTACTAGTTTCTGAACGTGTTACTGACCGTTAACACGTTTTTCACGATGGGCGTCACCCAAGCTTCACAAGGGGCGTCCGTTAAGCCGCTATGTCCGCTCAACTTCGTAGAACGGTTCGTTTCCTTTCGAATGAACACCTTCACTTTTGCAAAAATCATTTTGAATCATCATTCTAGACAGTTCTTTTGCTCTTAAAGGAAATTTTCAATGAGCCTATGAATAAAAGATTCTCCGGATGGTTCCACTCCGAAATAAAATTTTTTACTTCTATCAGGCTAGCTGCTCTACCTTGTTCCACCCATCTATTTGAAATTTTGCGGAGATAGGCAAAACGATGTGGGAGCCCGTATGTGGTGGAAAAGTGGTAGAACTTTTATTGAACGGGACGCCAGGTGACGCCCATTGTTCTTACGAAGATGCCTCGAGGAGCAGAACAGTGGAATGTTGTTTGCTTTCAGCCAAAGCCTAATGGATGTTTTCTAGAAAGTGAGTTAGATAAGCTTTTTAATTTATTGTCAACTGAAGTCATTCATTCATTTTAATGACTTGATAATAAATACTGTTGTTGCTACCCTATGTTGACTTTCATTTTGAAAAAAAACAGCGTTGACATGAGCGTAGCCAGGGCGTCCCTTTAGACGGCGGTTGAAGGCCTATTTAGAATAACTGTTTTTTCAATGGACAATAAACGGACGTTTGCAGAAGATGGTAGAATATTGGAGTGTTTTCAGTTTTTCTTATCTTGGATGAGAGTTTCATTTACAATTTTTTACTTATTACGAATTTTCTCACTTGTTAGCACTTTTATGCAGCGGAGGAGTCAACCCATGATGGATTCTCCGCCCACCTTCCACCGAAGTTTTTAGAAAATTTTACATCTACTGTTTCATTGAGAATACAACAATTTTCAGTGTTCTAATAACGTGATAATAAACACAGATGTCGGCACTCTATGTTTATGGTTCATTTTGAAAAGAACTGCGGTAACCTGTTTTGAACGATGGCGTTGGTAGGGCGTTTACATGAAACAAGAAGGGGGCGTCCCGTTAAGCAGCAATGTTCAGTCAATCTATATTTAGAAGAACTATTGGTTGCATGTTGAATGAACCAATGAATTATTGAAAAAATTATTTCGAATAATACCTCCTCTAGATAGTGCTTTTTCTCTTAAAAGTAAATTTTCATGGATGGTTTTCCGCTTTCAACCCTCCAAGGCCCACTATAAGAAATTCCTAAGTAAAAAGTTATTTTTTCGTTGAAAGAGCGTTCCTTTTTCAGGTAGCAAAAATATTATAAAAAATTATGATTTTATGTTTTTTTAATTTTAACACCCTGATTTTAAAACTCTTCTAACATTGAAAAAGGGGGCTTGAAATAAAATACTTTATATATCGAGAGAAAAAGCATTTACTTTCTTACGAATAAATGGCAATGACTAATTCTTTTTTCACATTCAATATTATTAAAATAGTAGGAAAACTTATCATTAGAAACGTGTTTTTCTGTGCGAGTGTGTGTGTGACTTCATTCATGTTGCTTTTAAAATATTCTTGATCCGTGAATGTGCTGTCATCTGTGGGGACCCAAACGACTACTGCCATTGGTTAAGGATAGAATGAATGGTTTTATGACTTCCAAATAACATTTTGAAACATTTCCCCCTTATAAAATAGCGTTTGTAGGACTGTAGCCTATAGGCTACCATGGGCACAAGCGGGCTCCAAGCTCACAACTGCTTATTCGATTGAACCGATGACGAATCCTATTCGAACAGTAGTTATCGATTCTAGAAATCATTCGAATGACACACCACTCAGTAGGAAACGCACATGGAATTGTGTCGTCCCTAATGGTAGCGTGTAGTCCCTAAGGGTCTTTCATTCGCACTATCAGGGAAATGACCATTCCCTTCTTTTTAAATACCTTCCGAAAATGGCAGAAAACAGCCATAGTGTAGTGAAGTGAAGTTTGCCTGAACGAATTTTCTACAAAAGGTTTCTGGTGAGCTTTCAAAATGGCTTGTGACTATTATGAGGGGTGGGGGAGCTGAAAATGAGGCCGTTTTTTCGGATACCCATGTTTCACCTATCCAAAATTTCTAAAACCAATCCTACGAAATTGGGCATGTATATGAGTTTCTTAACCTACGTGCTGAATGACACAGCATTTTCCGAAATTCGCAAACAACGAGGGTAGGGAACCAAAACATGCATTTACAAAGTGTGTGAGCCCAGTCCCCAAAAAGGTGGCAACAGTCGCTTTCATTCGTTACCTGTTGGAGATAAATGCCTCCAGTGTGTAAACTGAAACAAAATGTACTCAGTGAGGTAGGAAAGAAGCAGTCAATAAATGAAGTAAGGTAGGGAAAGAAGATGACGTCGAGAGACACTTCCTCTCCTCATTTTGAAAAAAAGTGAGGCTTGTTCAATTTTCTCCCCTAACAAAAAGGTCTCGTTGATCAAAATGTGCCCCCTACACTTATGAGGCGATGAACCCATTTGAGAATTATGTGCTGCGGACAGTGGCCTGTTTCAGTGGTGGGGCTCGAAAAAAAATAGTGCCAATTAAAATGGCGAAAACATATATGCATATAGAACAAGCTATCCCCACATGCACATAGCGAAAGCATTTAAAATATCTCAAATGACAAATAATTATAGAAATTACTGTATAATTTTCTCTATTTTTTACTTAATTATGTTAAATTGAAAAGTTTACTTTATTACTAAACAAAAAGTCGCATTTAATTATTTAATATTTATATTCTTAGCTGCCTGTTCATCATTTTTAGATGATTTATTTATTTTAAAATCAATATCAACAGATATAAAAGACATTTATACTTCGCTTTCGAAAAATGCCGTTGATAGAACTTTTCTTTCGTTTGCAGGGTGGAGGCGATTGTATTCCTCATTTTGTATGAACTTTCTTTACAAGTTTTGACTTACGATGGATTTTCAGAACAGTTATTTTTATCCAGTGAAGGCGTGAACGTAGATGAGATATAGCCCACCTTCCTGGAAGTTTTTAAGAACTAGAGAGTACATCATTTGTTTGTACTTTAAATGACGCGTTCATAAATACAGATGTTGTTGCCGTGTATTTATTTTCATTGGTAAAAGGACAACAGTAACATGTTTTTAACAATGGGCGAAGCCAGGGCGTCGCGTGATTCCACACGGGGAGTCACGAGGGCGTCACACGAGGCTTGAAGGGCGTGCCAGGCGTCGCGTGTTCACACGGAGTCACGAGGCGTCACGATGCTAGAAGGGGCGTAGCAGGCGTTCCATCTAGCGACGAAAGGCGTGGCCAAGCATCACACCAGACATCTTGAATCAAAATTATAAAAATAGCTTTCTACTTTCAAAGAAAAGTTGTTGGCGATTGTTGAAAATGTTGGCACCGTACCTTTACTTTTCATTTGCAAAGGACTGCGTTAACATGTTTCGAACGATGGGCGTAGCCAGGGCGTCACACGAGGCAACAAGGAGCGTCGGGGTAAGCCACAATGTCCAGTGAATTTCGTGGAAATGTTTGTTTCATTTTGAAGAAACAAATTAACTATTTCAAAAATCATTTTAATTAATAATTTTACATAGTGATTTTTGCTCTTAACACTAGAACTGCGGGATGAATCATTTGGACCCAAAACCAGGTTTGATTCCGTTCTTTTGAAAAAGTTACGAACTGACATTT
This sequence comes from Cheiracanthium punctorium, assembly GCA_038373885.1. Lineage (NCBI taxonomy): Eukaryota > Metazoa > Arthropoda > Arachnida > Araneae > Cheiracanthiidae > Cheiracanthium > Cheiracanthium punctorium. The sequence continues at coordinate 5,256 of JAWZYV010016771.1, read as the reverse complement.
AAATAAAAATCGTCTCTTTTCCTAACATTATGTTATGATTATCTGTAAAAAATTTAAGCTCGTAACTTTTGTCAGTTTTTACTTCCTTGTACGTAGTATAAGGAAGTAATGTGATCCCGAAAAATTTTGGGGGCCAAATTTCGACAAAAAAACCGATTTTGACTACCTCTAAATTTAATTTTAAAATTTTTTTCGATGCATCTCACCGTAGGCTAGCATGCACGGTCCTATTAACGCGTCTGCAACTCATTTTGACCAGCGGCGAGTCTGCTGTGGCCAATTTTTCCATGCCGTCTGTACGTACGTACGTACGTATGTATGTATGTTACTCGCATATCTCAAAAACTATTGGTCGTAGAATGTTGAGATTTGATATTTAGGATTGTTCTATGATCTAGTTGTGCACCTCCCCTTTTGGTGGCAATCGAATGGATAGTTTATGTACAGGACCGCCCAAAAGATTCGAAATACATTACGCTCTATGGGCCGAAATTCATTAAACTCGCCTAACTCAAAAGCTATTAGGCGTAGAATGTTGAAACTTTATATTTAGGATTGTTGTAACATCTAGTTGTGCACCTCCCCTTTCGATTCCATTCGACTGGATAGTGTATCTACAGAACCGCCCAAAATATTCGAAATACATTACGCTCTATGGGCCGAAATTCATCAAAGCGTTTTTTAGAGGTATTGGGCTATTTCAAACGACTCAGAAGTGATGTATGCTGTAAAGAGTTAGAAAATGAATTCCTCCATTAAAAAAAGTGTCTTTATCATTTATAGTTCTGCTACAGGAACACTCAAAAGATTTCCAATACATTACGGTCAATGGCAATTTTAGGGGCATTCATCCATTTCAAGCACAATACCGTCCTACCACATAAGTTAGGTAATGGTCCGACCACGGTCACGTGCCTCCCTCAAGAACTATGCCAAAAGTCGCCAAGCTTGGCGACTTTTGGTGTACGTGTGTGTCATATTTAACTCTCAAATCTCAAAAACTATTATGAAATTTCATATATAAGAATGTTGTAACATCTAGATGTGTATCTCGATTTTTGGTTCCAATCTACTGGGGAGTTAATATACAGGACCACCGAAAAGAATTTTAGTACTTTAATGTCTATGGACATCTTCAATATAATACAACTGTAGACAGTCATTGTTTGGCACATGCCCAAAAACTCGCCGTCTGTCCTCGACCTTGGCGAGTTTTGGCGAAGTATCGCCAAATTTGGCGATAGTCAGTCATTTGGTCCATGCCCAAAGTATCGCCATTTGTCATCGTTCTTGGCGAGTTTTGGCGAAATATCGCCAAATTTGGCGATAATCTGTCATTGTTTGGTTCATGCTTAAAATCTCGCCAAATGTCGACATTGACGAGTTTCGCCGAAATATCGCCAAATTAGGCGCCAAAAATTATTTCGTATTTTGTATAACTGTAAAACTTTAACCCGTAGAAATTTGAACTTTTGTATTTAGAACTATTGTAATATCTAACTGTTTTCCATATCTTTTTTGACAGCAATCGACTGAGAATTTATTTACAGGGTGAGCCAAATGACTTTAAATACATTGAGGTGTATGGATGCATTCAATTCATTGAAAGTCTGTGGTCAATGACTAACAGACACTTTGGCTATCCCCAAAATCTCGCAGACTATCTCAAGTTTGTCGGCTTTTGGTGAAATATCGCCAAATAAAGTGTCAGAAGGAAATATTTCAAATTGAACTCAGCTTGGCGATATCGAAATATTTGTCTAGAAATCGCTAAACCTTACTATTATTGATATTTTATCTCTTTCAAACAAATAAATTTAGAGGAAGTGCGTCGAAAATATTTTTGATCTAATGGACGTGCAAGGAAGTCTTGTGTTGGACACATCAGATTTTTTGTTCTTAACGTGCATACCTAAACTCGCGGAATGGGTCATTTTGACCCATTCTTCATTAATCTTCAAGGGAAAGAAAACTGCGGTTGAATTTTTCTAATAGGTTTTCTGAATATGGCCACACCAGGCAGGCCACATCCTGTTGTACTTCTATTATTATGAGAGAGGCTCTGGTTCTGAGTCTATAAACATGTGTGGTTACAATTATATTTATTTATTCATTTTTTTAACCTCTTTGTGTATTGGTTTAATGGCAATAAAACATAAAAAAACACTATTGGGTATGATATACCTTCACGAACAATCCCAGGTTAATTAAACTATTCAATGAACTTTGATTTAATATTTTTCGTAATCATCGACATTATGTCAATGTACAAAGTTTTATAGCATTTGGCTTACAAAGAAAGTTTTTTATGCTCCATTGTCGACTTAAAGAACAATAAAACTAAAATAGCTGGAAGCCTATACATATATGTATTACAGGAAAATGGGATCTCTGAAATAGCGTGGTTTACATAAATTGTCCGTTATAAGAGTTATGTTTAGTGTTAACTGAAGTATTTTTTATCAATTACTAGCTGTTTGCTCGTTCTTCGCACGGTAGGAAACGAATATTTTACCACAATATTTTGGACTCTGAAATCTGAAGAATATTTCCAGAATGTAATAAGGGGAAGAAAATCTTAACTGCAGAAAATCGTAAGTTATTCACGCTGATTATATTCTTCAGATTTTGAGTCCCAAATAACTTGAGGTTTTTTACAGTTTTTTTTTTTAAATCTCAAGATTATTTTTAGTGGGGAAAAATAAGTAAATCCTTCTGTGCATTGAGCACCGCAAAGTCTTAGGTGGTCTGAGGTGGCCAATATCCAAGGTGTGCCAGAGACATTAAGATAGGCATAATAGAAGGCCGTATTTATGGCAGAATTAGTTCTAATTATCGTACAGACAAAAGTAAAACGGTTTTGGAATCTCAATCTTGTGATTTATAAAATAAGCCAATTTAAAAAATCTAAAATTTTGACAAAACAACGATTTTGGGGGCAGTCTCATACCTTAAACAGCCGTTGCATGAACCAAACGCTTAACCCAACATTTTAAATGAACTTCCGTCACTCACTACATCTTATTCATTTTATTTACACTAAAAACTAGTTCAGTATAAATGTTCGGAGTTTGGGAAAAATAGGTTCATTATTCATGCATGAAAATTTTATTTTAAAACATAAAAAATATACACTTTTTCATGTTTTAAAATGACTGCACGGTTAAACAAACATCCATCAAGCACCCCCGCACTGCTCAAGTCCAGAGAATGAATGACATCCAACGTTCCGCTCCGAAAGAAAAAAAAAAAAAAAAAACTTTTTACTGTACACATATTACTAAACTTTGTAACCGTAAATTAAAAAGCTCCTTTTTCCTAAATTAAAATGCATTCAACTGCGATTTATGACAACATTCTTTTCTAATCTTTTATTTTTTGCTGGAAAAGATAAAAATAAATTTGAGGGTACGTGTTGAAAGAAGTAACCGTCCGTATATTAAACACCTATGTATGTTTTTTTCTTTTCCTAATCTATTTTAACGGAAATCTGAAAGCGTAGAATTGGAATAACATTTAATCAAGACCAAAGGCGGTCGTCATTTAGTCATGAGGCGTATCAATGACACCCGCTGTGCTATTCATTCTTTTTAATGTTTTTGTTGGAATAAATTAGGATTAAAGTGGGAATGTTATTTCTTTTCTCGAATGTTCACCTTTCGCAGATGGACGCGATCTTGGCGAATTTCTTGGCTTTGTTTTCCTTTCGAGTGGACAACCCCCACAGCTATGGCACAAATATGGCTGTCTTGAATGTTATTATTTTTTTTAAGTGATATCTGCGAAAGTAAATGAACGTGACAATTATATTTTTGATCCCTTACATAGAACTGGCGCATAACAAATTACAGTTTCAATTATGGATACCCCGTGCTTTGATTTGTTTTATTGGAGCGCTGAAATAATCGCATAAAAATATTTAGAAAATGAAAGGATATTTTCATTTAATTAATTATATATTTGAATTCTTACGAAGAGTCTAACAGATGACAGTTTTAGCTTGGGATTCTCTGTGTATACTTTTCTTAAATACATATTACAAATTAATTTCGTAAAAGTATGTACGAAATAATAATATATATATTTATTTAATTAAATAAGTATCTTTTAATATTCTCCAAGATACGTATAACAAATTCCATGCGGGGGGGATTCCATGGTGTCGGGTGTGACAGTCTGACTTATTTCAAGGTGTTACAATATTTTTTTAAGTGCAGCATTTAAGTAATCTTTTTAAAAGAAATTAGTACAATAAATTAGCTTCTTGCATACGATTCTAACAGTAGCAAACATTTTGTACTGTTCAATTCTATAAATAATGTTTTTTAATTGTGTGACGGGTGTGAAAGTTGAGTGACACGACTTTTCACAAGCATCCGCATTTAAAAAAAAAAAATACCTGTGCAATTTACTATAATAAAGAGTTGGTATTTTTTTTTCATAGTTAAAACAGATTTAACTCAACAAAATAATACCATTTTTAAAATAAATTTCGCTTATTTAAATTGAAAAAAAACAAGTTCATGTGACGGGTGTGACAGAAATTGTAACAGGTGTGACATCATGCGAATGTTTTTCATAACTAGGCACTTAAACAGCTGTTTTGGTGCACTAAAACAGCTAGGCACTTAAACAGCTGTTTGGCACTTAAACAGCAAGTTTGGAAGTTTTTCAAAGACAAGGAGAAAGTCTGGAAATGGCAAGAAATTTCCCCTTTTAATACGAAGTTATTAATACGAAATACGGCATGTATGTGAATTCGTAAATGTTATTGTTAAATTGAACAGTATTACCAGGTAGCGCGGATAGGGGGGGCTGAGAATAAACTGTTAAAAGCGAACAAAATTTGCAATTTTTGATGACTGATTGCCAAATTAGGCACCCAATAATAAGTGCTCGAACCTGAAATGAGCTTGGGGATATCTTCTCTATTGGGTGACGAGCTGCCGAACCCCACAGTTTATTACGAAGGAAAAGTATAGTTAGAATGTGAAACCAAACCATGCGCATAGAACGTATTAGTTCCACAATTACGGTATCTAACTTACTGGGGTTTTTATTTTGCACGGGGGGCCCGTCTAGAAATTTAAATGTTGTATTAAATCAGATTGAATCTTGTGCTCATTTTAACAGACACCATACAAATCTGTAAATTTTTTAAACGTAAGTTTGTCATTTACTGCGAAGACCTATACAGTCAATTACGAACACTTATTCCTTGAATATTTCAGGAATAAAACTCCACGTCAGTGTTTC
>JAWZYV010016770.1:0-37668 GCA_038373885.1 Cheiracanthium punctorium | reverse complement strand
AGCCCCATTATTGATGATAAATGACAGCTACTCCGTGACAGCTGGACACGAGCCGAAGGGAGCTACCGCGAGCATAGAAGTGACCGCGAGGAGGGGGAGGGCAGCTAGGGTCAGGGTCAACTTGCTTCCTCTCCGAGACAGCAAAGATTCTCTCTCCGAAGGAAAAGGAGATAACACATTTACATTTTGGATTTTTACTAGGTCCCCAGCCTAATGAGACATCTGTTGCTAATTCATTCGGCGATTTGGGATTCTACGATTTGGACCGTTCCCGTTGCGGTTTGGTCCAAATCGTAGGACTCATCCCCCCCCCTCCCTCGCCCTCTCTCAAAACCACAGAATTCCTTGAAAAACTGGGGGTGAAATTCCCCGCTCACTCTGTGCACAGTGGGTGGGTTGTGCCGTGTAATTTCTTGACATTTGAATAGGGGGGATGACATTAGCTGAGCAGGGAAACCAACATTTGTATGGCTGAGTACCAAGCCGTTTTCTGTTAGTTTTCCCAGTGGAAGCTTCAGCGAAAAAGGGAAGAGAAGTTTTTCTTTTCAAGGCGGTGAAGAGGTTAATAAAGTAGTACGTTGCCATTGATAAAAACGAATTTCAGGCAGAATTAAATAGGCCCCTTATGCAAATTAAATTACTAGAAAATTACAGTATACGTTATTTGCGAATGAATGGTATATATAACTTTGCAGTCTGACGAATAATGGCCAAATAAAGAGCAAATGGGCCTTTTTTTCCGCAGCTGTACCTATTGTCATCAAAGGGGCATAGGGCAACTTTGTTTTGTTGCACTGTATACAACCTATTTTTTTCACTTTGCATTCGTATTTGATTTTCTCTAGTTAATTGATGATTTTTCACACATTCTCTATAGTTTTCATGAGATAATATCTTTTTCACTACATGACGTGATGCACCTTTTGCAGCCTTCTTCTCCATATTTTCTGCTAATATGGAATACATCTTAGGACGGAGTCCAAGAAACTCCACGATTGGTTTACCATTTAATTCATCCTTAAAACAACCTATCTTCTTTTTATTGAGCATGCTCTAGAGAGGGTGATTGATTGGATAGTCTGATGTATCATACACATTAATATCATTTAGCATATCTTCATATATATATCTTCAGTTTTTATTTCATACGTTAGCGAATCCGTATCCGTGAACAGTAAAGATGCTTTATCATTATACCTTTTCTCTATATTATTGTAATGAAAATCATACATTAGGATTTTACTCAACTCTAAAATCACAAATCCTACATAAATGGGTCGATTTAGGACTATAGAATTCTTATAGCGCTCCACAGCGAATAGTTCATTATCAAACGTTGTGAATCGTTTGAAAGGTGCTGCTACCAGTTTCTTCGCTTTCTTCTCTGTATTTCAAGCTCTACATTAACTCTGTTTCCGAGATTTTCCATGGTTTTCCCGTATACTGAATTATTAAGTAACTTGAAGAAATCTTTTTCAAAAGGAGATTGCGCTTTTTTACGTTGTTCAGTGTTGAAATTTATATACGGTTTTAACCATGCTCTTTGTCTGAATGCCATAATTTTATGTATTTTCTTCAATTTTAATCCATGATTTAAGGAAAACTGTAGATGTTTGTAATAAGTTATATAATTTTTCTTATCTTTCAAGTTGGGAATTAGTTTCGTAGAGCTTTTAAAACTGTTGTAAAGTTGAATGCTAAGTGAAAACGGTGAAAGATCTTCAGATTGGATTTGAATATTTTCGGGATCAAGTGGATAATCATTATGTGAATCGTGCAGTTCTTGCAGATATTCTAAATCCACTTCAAATATAAACCCTTTTTCCGAATCATTGGGAATAGATAAAATCCATTCAAGACTAACATCAGGTGATTTCCACTTAAATTTTGCATACGGTAAAGGCTACGACATATCCCAGCCGTACAAATTTTTGGCATCAAGGTATAAAATGTAGCTGCTAGGTTGAGATGAGCCATAATCTTCTAGGTATTTGTTGTTTGCACGAGCCAAACGTTCAGTGATCATCGAAATACCACCACGTATACCTCTCTCTATAAATAGGTGCATGTCTATATCCGTTAACAATTCTAACGGTTAGATCCACCATCTTTATGCATTCCTGCCACAATAAACCGGGGGAAGACATAAAATGAGCGCAGTCTAACTCATAAAATTCAACACATAGTTTTCGAAAATTTTTAAATACGTCTGCCAGTTGCAAAACATCAGTCTTGACGTAAAGATCATGACAATCCCTCATAGTACGCAAATTGAAGGAATTAAATACATTTTGTGCATGTTCGTAATCTTGCACACAGATATCTTCATTGGTCAAACTGTTTCTGAACGCTATTAGCGGTGGTAAACATGTTTCTTCAAACATTTTAAATACCTGAATATAGTCATAAGGACAAATTCATTTTCTTAGAAGCAGTTCAACATCACATTCTGTTATGTTTTCTCTTAATATGTTGAATTTATGTGCAGGTAAATTTTGCACAAGCTTTTCTAGAGAAGTACTTAAAAATTGGAAGCTATCAATGAATTGTAACGATACTTTTATGTTATTAAACTTGCTGCTAATGCTAAAAGATATATATTTTTCTATGTTGGTAGGTATAACACTTATTTCATATTCTTCAAACTTTCCAAGGCTTTTCATTATATGATGTCAATCATAATGCTTCAGATTGTTAAACACAACAGGGATTTTCTTTTGTAATTTATACTTGAGGTTGCACTGATTATGTAATGCACCTCTATACTGGCCGGTGACATGATCATGATCGCTCACTCGGTCCTCATAAAGCGGTTTCTTGCACAAGTTACATGTACTCTCTCTTTCAAAATTATATCTATCTTGCGATGTCATAACTAGAGGCAGATACGATGTTAGCTTTTACACAAGCATTTTCTTCTCTTGCAAGATACTTGATAAAAAAAATGATTGATTGCATCTTCCCCTCTATAGCAGTAAACAGGCTTTACGAATTTGCCATCAGGTCCCACAATCACATATGCATGCATATCCACAGGCTTCATGTTGCATGATATGAGTGCTATAAGTATTATTATCAGGTTGACAAGTATCTATTTTCTTAACTATAGCTTCAAAATCAGCATATATGATATAAGGTATCGGATGTTGATAGTGCTGATTATTAAATTAGAGTAGTTCATCATCTTCATTCGGCATTACAATCTTCTGTGCGGCATATTCTGAACAATATTTTGAATGATCTTCTAAAATTCTTTTCTCGCTAAACCGATAGCAATAGAATCTTTCACCATTATGATGTGTGAGATCTACAAGCAGTCTAGAAAGTTTCTAATCAAACAGTAATGCTGTTTTTTTTCTTCACTAATATATAATAAATTTATACAATCTTTATGATTTTGCTTGGATACGTGCAGTGGAAAATTTTCTTCTTCTCTGTATCCGAACACATTAATTCTCGAATCATTCAACTTTTCGATAATTGAAATTCTCGAAATTGGAACGGGACATTGAACATTCAAATATTGGCCTGCCGAAAATTCTTTTGTTTTTGGAGTAAAGGAGCCACATTTTATATTTTGCGAACATATATCTTCATATTAATCAGGGAAATTAACAACATTAAATAAAAAGGAATTCCAGGAAGTCCCTTTCGAAAATTATCCATAAGTCTCTGAAAAGTTGCTGGTACATTAAGCAGACCAAAAAGCATTTTGCGATAGCAAAATGCTCCTAGAGAACACACCAAAGCTGTTTCATCGCGATCAGGTGCATGCACATTTACCTGGTGGTAACCAGAACATAAATCAAGCGTAAACATGAATTCAGTACGTTTGGCTTGATGCAAAAGATCGTCCATCCTTGGTAAAGGATAAGAATTGGGTAAAGTCACAGAGTTTAGCTTTCTGTAATCTATACAAAGGCGTACGTCCCCATTAAGTTTTGGTACAAGGACAACTGGTGTCGAATACGGAGATTCACTCCTCAATAATTCCTTTCGCTAGCAGGCCATCTGTTAGAGCTTTCAGCGACTCTCTTTTTGCCGGGGTCAACCGATAAGGTGGAACTAACACTATTGGATGATTTCCTATATTAATATGATGCTCTGCAAGTGGGGTGGCCTCTCCCCCTGCAATAATTCCCAGCCGGACCTGGTAAAAATGCCAATTTCTTACATTTGTCAAGTATTTCTTTGATGTTTTTCAAATGTACAAAAATCTTGTTACGTTACTGATAAGGTGCATCGGCCGGGAGAGGCCAAAATACGGCACCAAAATGATAACTCGTGGGTCAAGTTATCCTCAAAGAAATGAGATGGTGTTAATTATGAGAGGTAAAAATACTGAAAAAGTGTTCAAATCAAAAATTGTACATTGCATGTTGTGCGCCTAGGCACTAAATTTCTGAAAGAGAAGGAAGGATCTTTTAATTTCTTTAACACTCACCTGCAAAAATTGAGAAGTCTATTGTAATCTATCTCCAAGTTAAAAAGAAATCTACCTAAAGGAGACTAATTTAGGAAAAATACCTAAACTTTTAAATCTTGCTTTTATTGACAATTCTGGTATAACAAATACAACAAAAAAATACTCTTGATTGCATGTGCATGAACTTTCATGCTTAAGAATTTCACGAATGAAACATTTCAAAATAGCTTTCTAAATTCTAATTTTCAAATTTAAATTAAACACATGTGTAAAGAAACAATAATACCGAATAACACTTTTAATTCAAATTAAAACCTGGTACACCTGAAAACAAGAATGCTGAAATAACACATCAAAATTAAATAAAACTTTTATGCAAAAAATAATAATAATACCAAAATACCTATCTGAATGTTGTGTCCATTGAAAGTCATTTTAAATTGTCCTGAATCAAACATGGTAAAAATCTAATTTAAAAAATTGTTAAATATTTAATAATTATAATGGACTAAAAATGAGATTCAATCTACACAACATTAATTACAAATATAAAAATTCAGAATGCTGAAAAGGTTCAGCATCACCACTTTATCAAATTGATTCTTTCTTAAAATTGTGTATATCAATATAAATTTAAATACGAAAGAAAAAAGTTATAGAATTAGATATATTCATCAACATACTATATATAAAAAAAGAGTTAAAATTTCCAATAACATTTTACTGTAAAATATGATATTTAGTTGATATTTACCCCATGACGATACTCTTGTGTTGAGAGATAAGTTCAGTCATCTTAATTAGTAAAACTGTTCACATGCAAGTTCAAGATTGTTCGAATCACCATCACATTTTTCGCAAACATCGTTTATGTGAAAATTCCACAAACTCTTTCAGGTCCCATGAATTAAAACAGATCGCAGATGATTAAATTGCAGGCGTTACACGTTTGATGAAGCTGAGGCACACAATCACATTTAATTTTCGGAGCAGAATCAATATTTCACTACAATGGCTGCCATATTTAACTTCAAAATGGCGCGCCTTACACTTTGCAGATTAAGTTGGAACGCAACGAGCTGCCCCTGAACAGGAATGATTGTAAATTATTCTTTCAGTGAGCTGTCGTAATGATGAAACATTAACCTCGCCTTAATAATTGTTGCAAGATCGTCAATGCCAAGAGAAATGCCATAGGAAAACGAAAAGACGTTGACAACAGAGTCGGGAGTAAGGAAACACCACGCGACGAAGAAAAATTAAATTCATGACAAGAAATTTTTTGTCAGCATGTTGAGGAATAAATTGAGAATAGAAATTTTTCTTCCAGAATATCACGAACAAAAAAAGGAAGGAATTAGACGGCTTTTTAATTAAAACTTACAGCTCGGGGCATCCTCAACCTGCAAAATGGCGCAATCGCCAAAGCAGAATTGAGGATCCCAAGCACACGCACCTCGTTGTTCAAAAATTTTTTCGTCAGCTGACTTTTAGCGTCACTTAACGTACGCGCTTTAAAATGTGTTGCCAGATTCCTACGGGAAAGAAAATCCTAGTGCGTTCCTCCTTTTCCCTCAAGATTAACTAAACCGGTTCACCCCGAGGAGTGAACGGTCAGCCACGCTGGTTTTACTGCAGGGAGAAAGAAGAAACGCAAGGCGAAAAAAGTTCCCTAGAGAATGGCAACATGTTGCTCTGTTAACATTCTGTTTGTTTTGATTCTCGCGCAGATTCTTACTGGCGCTGTTACATTACTATGTAACATCCTTCCCCCCCAACAAAGAGAGAAGGTGTACCTGGCACAAATTTATACAATATGCAATTTACACTATACATATGAATTTGTTATATGAAAATAAATGCAGAGAAAAAATTATATATATATACAAATACAGTGAATTGAAATACTAATGCTTGTAAATAACATATCCCTAAGAAAATAATATATACAGTTGACTTATGCATTCACATCAAATTCTTTTACATACACAGCAATGAGTAACTCTTGGGGCAATTTTTTCCTTGCCATATCCGTATGTTTATGTATCAAAGAGGGAAAAAAAAATTTTGTTTGATTTGGTTATGAGAATTGAAAAAGTACCAAGATGTCAAATTTGACCTGACAGCCTATGAACATACAGAAAATTTTTAATTTAATTCTTCTTGTTTTCCTTTGTAGGGATGGACGCGAGACGACTTTTTTGCGAGACGAGACAGAGATTTACAGCTTTTTTGCGAGACGAGACACACATTTTTAACATTACAATATAGGGATTTTTGCGAGACGAGACAAGATTTTAGGCTATTTTGCGAGACGCGAGACGCTTATTTTTCGTCTCGCGTCCATCCCTATTCCTTTGTTTTCTTATTTTAAAGAGCATGGCCATGAAATGTAAAAAAAAAAAAATTTGTGTCTTCACCAGACCACCCTGAAGAATCCCAGCTATAGGGCCAGTCTGACATAGCTTGGATTGCAGTGAGTTGAAGTGATCAATTTCAGATCATTGATGTCCCAGAGAGCCCTGGTAAAACCATAAAGAGAGGAAAAGAAAATTCTTTTTACAATTTAATTTTTAAGTTCTTTTTTTTTGTTCTGATATTCAGAAAAGAGCTGTCCACTAAAATGTCCTACAATGAAATTGTTTCATTTTGGAAGTTTGGGTTGAGAGGTTTTTGCACAAATATTTTACTGACATGAACTTTTCTTTCTCTTAGTATTTCATTTTCAACTTTTTGAATTATTAAATTATCATTTCTTAGAATCTTTTTAACCTCCCAAGGTCCATTGTATTTCTTCTGAAGAGCACCTGGTTCAGTAAATTCCTCTAAAAACACTTTGTCACCCAATTTGACATCTGGCTTTTTCCTTCCTCTTATATATTTACTATGAACTTTGAAATAATTTTCTTCATTAATTTCAACATTTTGTTTTATTTCTTCTGCTATTAGTTTTACAGCTTCTACATATTTATTAAATTCAAAAGTATATTTTGGTTCATTAAAAGCATTTATTGGTAGGTTAAGTTTATGTCCAAAGAAAATTTCAGCTGGAGAGTATTGTGTAACAGCATGTTTGGTGTTGTTGTAGTGAAGTTTAAAGAATAATAGACTGGTTGTCCAGTCACAAATTCTCTCTGAAATGGCTGCAACACTCATTTTTAAAGATTTATGAGCACGTTCAATCAAACCGTTACTACGTGGGTGATATATTGATGATTTTCTATGTTCAATTTTTGCTTCTTTCATAAAATTTTCAAATTCGTTTCAACAAGTTTGTGCCATTATCTGTAAGTAATATCTTCGGGATACCAAACCTTGAGAAATATTCTTGTAGATGTTTAATTATTATGTTAGAAGTAAAATTTGAAATGGGAATTAATTCAAGAAAACGAGAATAATGGTCAGAAATGCTTAATATATAAATTTTTCCATCAATGGATCTCGGTAATTTTCCTACAATGTCTATTGCTATCATTTCTCCTGGAGCTAGATGAGTTTTAGAAACAAATTCTGAAATGGTGTTCTTTGGCTTTGGTTTATTTTCAAGACACGTTGCACAGTTTTCACAATAATTTTTTGTGTCAGCAAACACGCCCTTCCAAAAAAAGATTTGGTTCAGCAGTTCGTAAGTCCTTGCTCTTGCAGTATCAAAGTGGGGAGCATGAGCTGATTCTAGGCAGGTCTTGATTAAAACTCTTGGCATTACAATTTTATTTTTTATTGATTTATCTTTTTTATGTTTATTTTTTGATTTTAACTTAATCATTAGTAGTTGAGAATGAGAATCTATGAAATATTGCTGTTTAATTTTTTCATTATTGTCTTTAATGTCCAGAATTATTTTAGAAATTTTCTCATCTTTAAGTTATTCTTTTAAAATAGTCTCCTTTGATAAATCAGTTTTGTTTTCAAAAATGTTTACGTTGTTTAAAGTTAAATTTTCACTTAAAACTCTTGAGAGAAAGTCAGCTGGATTCTTAAATCCAGGTATATGTTGAATATTGTAGTCAAATTGTTGTAAGTATAATAGCCATCTGGCCACCATTTCAGGTTGTTTTTCTAAATTGAGGTGAAAAGTCAAAGGTTTGGCATCCGTCAGTATTGTAAATTTTCTCCCAAACAATTGTTCATGAAAATGCTTACAAGATAAATAAAGTGCAAAGAGCTCTTGCCTTAAAGAAGGATATTTTGCCTCTGAAGCTGAAAGTTGTTTGGAAAAAAAAATGCAACAGGAAAAAAATGCCCATCATCTTTTTGCATAAGAATACCACAAACAGCAATTTTTGACGCGTCGCATACTAAATAACAGTCCCTACTTTCATCAAAATTTTTTATGGTGGGTTTACTCAAAATGATTTTTTGTATTTTATCAAAGGCCTCCTGACATTGTTCAGTCCAGACAAACGGAACATTCTTTCTAGTTAAGTTCATAAGAGGTTCCATAATTTCAGCATAATTAAAAATTCAATGTCGAAAATAGTTCAGCATTCCTAGAAAGGTCTGTGTCTGTTTTAAATATTTGGGCACCGTAAATTTATTGACTTTATTGATGTTTTCCTCAGAGGGTGAAAAGCCACCTTTGTTTACAGAAAAACCTAAGTAGTTGATTTTTGATTTACACAGTTGAATTTTATGAGGATCTAAAGTTAAATTTGGCTACTCTGTCAAAAACTTTTTGAATAATTATTTTTAAATGTGAGATAGTATCAGCTGCAATTATGATATCGTCGAGAAAGAATTGTACGTTAGGCCCTTTTAAATCATTTATACATTTTGATATTAAAGTATGAAAATAGGAAGTGCTATTTTTACTGCCAAAAAATAATCTGGTTGGTTGAAAATTTCCCAGTTCACAAGAAAATGCTAATTTTTCCCTGTCACATTCTGTAAGTTGAATTTGAAAAAAATGCAGACTTTAGATCCAAAACACAAAAATTCTTGCCTGAAATGTTATGTAAAATATCAGAAATTTTTGGAAGACAAATTTTGAATGATTCAGTTATACAGTTTAATAATCTATAATCTACCACCATGCGAAATTTTAATTTTTCTTGCTTATTGTTTGCATTAGCTTTTTTCTTAACAAATAAAATTGGAAAATTGTATGAACTACTAGAATTTTCAATAATTCCTACCTCTAATAAATCTGTAATCTCTTTCTGCGCAAAGTCTTTGGCTGTTTTAGGAATAGGATATGGCTTGGTAGAGATAGGAAAATTGTGAAGCAATTTAAATTCAGGAACTACAGCATCTGTTGAGCCTAAAGTTTTATATGATTTGGAAAAAATTCTAAAATTTTGCATTAACATTTCAAGCATATCTTTTTTATCTTTATCATTGAGGTGACAACAGAAGTCAAAATCCACTTCTGTTAGTTCCTCCTGTCTTAATTTTAAAATTTCAGTTAAATTTAAGTTGTTTATTTGAAAATGTTGATCTTCTGTTTGCTGTATAACTGAATCCTTAAAAATGTGCTAAGTTCCCATTTTAGAGTTCTTTCTAATGATAATTTTGGTATCTAAGGGATATTCGACTATTGAATAGATAGAGTTGTCATGCGTCAATGTGTGTAAAGAATCTTGCATAATATATTGTAATTTAGATGAAGTAGGATTAAAAATAATTTGTGTTTCTTGATGAAGTGACTGAGGAATACTTAATTTAATTATATTTGTAGAATTAGGTAAAAGTGTTACATTGTTTACAGATCTGGCAAAAAGTTTCTGTGAGTGCTTTAATTTTAAGTTGTTGTTGAGATTAATAGAAGGGGTAGAATGCTTAAATTGAAATTCTTGATAGTTCATAATTAATTTTTCATTTGCAGTATCCATAATAATTTTGTTTCTCTGTAGGAAGTCATAGCCAAGAATTATTTTGTAGTTTGAGTTCCAGTTGTGCTGAGTCACAAAAAACTGATTCTAAAACCAAGGGGTGTTAATTTTAAATTTAATATTTACTGCGGAAGGATATGGTATGGTTGAGGAGCTTAAAGTATGAATTTTAACTGATCTGGATATGTATTCTATTTTGGTGGTTTGTTTAATTAATTCCAAAGCACTAGGCTGAATAAGACTGAGATTTGCACCTGTGTCTAGTAAACTGTCAATATTGTTGCTACCAAATTTCAATTGTATAATAGGAAGATAGTTGTTTTTGTACTTGCACGACACGACAACTAAATTTGAATCCCTTTTTGAAGTTTTTTGTCTGTCTTTTTTGGAGTTACTTTTTTTTGTCAAATTTTTCTTTTTCTTTTTGATTTTCTTCTTTGCATTTTTCGAATCAGTGACTTTGTTTGTAATATCTTCATTTTTAGCAAAATTTTCTGACTGGGTTCTTGCTTCTAACGATGTTGGAAAATAGCAAGAACCCTGCTTTAGTTTAAATTACCTCTCCTATATGGGTGTTGCCTATTTTGTCTTCCCCTAAAATTTGATCGTGCATTGAAATTCCCCCCAAAAGTCCTGCTTGGTCTGTGTGACTGAAAACTGTTTTCCTGATTAAGAAAATTGCCTCTGTGGCTCCTAAATTGTCCTCTTGGTCGACCAAAATTTTTCCTGTTTACATTCCGAAACTGAAAGTTGCTTCTGGAATCTGGGGTAATACCTACACCTTATCGTCAAACGGGATTTCCTACAAATTAAACATTGTAGTTGATTATTTGCATTTTGTTGTGTATCCTGACTCTCTTGTGCCGTGATGTTATTTACCATAGTATTTGAAGCCAATTTCTCAACCGTTTCTTCAGCATTTGCTGATTATTTTCAATCTGATTTTTAATGACTGTTTCCATTTCAATGGAAAATATGTTGTTTACCTGGCACGCAGGATCATTTAAAGCACTCTCAATGTTTTTTGCAATCTCCGTTGCTTTCTCAAAAGTTTGTGGATTTGCTTTTTTGACTTCAATTTTAATGTCAGGTCGTAGAGCTTCGTAAAGTTTCTGAAGCTTAATTTTTTGGGCTAGGTTAATTAAATCTGGCGTAGAGGCATCATTAATGTCCAAATATACGTTTGCCTTCTCCTCGATTTTCTCTACTAAATTGCTAACAGTCTGACCTAGCAGCAGAGTTATGTTGGCAAAATTATTTAGTTTGGTTTGGAAAGTTTCAGTTTTTGCAAATTTTTTCGCTAGGGCATTTTTCAATTGTTGCGAATTCGTGGCCTTGCTGGCAACTGGATCCTGAGCAACGAATTGAAGCGCTTTCTCCTTTCAATTTAGTTTTATCACTAAAAATGTTTTATTTTCGGGCCACTTTTCTAACGCGGCAACATCTTCAATTTGTTTAAGAAAAAATTCAACACTTTTTTCACCTCTGCCATGAAAATATGGTAGATTGCCCGCTAGACTAGTATGTATGAGGTTTCTAGCCATGATGTGTGATTAAAAATATGATTAAAATACAATAGTGAAAATTTTAAACTGTAAAATATTTAAATGCCTCACATATGTCTAAATATATCTATGTAAACACAAATGCATGATATGAAAATAATAAAGTATATACATATATATATTGATTGGTAATAGAAATAAAAACACATATAAATATTCCCTATATTTTAACGATACTATATATGCACTCTTCACCGAATTTCAAATATTTTATTTTCCCTGATTTTATGGCTATTCTCCAGGTGAGTTTTCTAAAATTTATATGATCTTAATTTTGCATCCTTTTTTTTTTTTTTTTTTTTTTTTTGTAGCCTAGAATAACCCGGTAGTTTAATACACTCTCACGGCACCAAAATGATAAGGTGCATCGGCCGGGAGAGGCCAAAATACGGCACCAAAATGATAACTCGTGGGTAAAGTTATCCTCAAAGGAATGAGATGGTGTTAATTATTAGAGCTAAAAATACTGAAAAAGGGTTCAAATCAGAAATTGTACATTGCATGTTGTGCGCCTAGGCACTAAATTTCTGAAAGAGAAGGATCTTTTAATTTCTTTAACACTCACCTGCAAAAATTGAGAAGTCTATTCTAATCTATCTCCAAGCTAAAAAGAAATCTACCTAAAGGAGACTAATATAGGAAAAATACCTTAACTTTTAAATCTTTCTTTTATTGACAATTCTGGTATAACAAATACAACAAAAAATACTCTTGATTGCATGTGCATGAACTTTCATGCTTAAGAATTTCACGAATTAAACATTTCAAAATAGCTTTCTAAATTCTAATTTTCAAATTTAAATTAAACACATGTGTAAAGAAACAATAATACCGAATAACACTTTAAATTCAAATTAAAACCTGGCACACCTGAAAACAAGAATGCTGAAATAACACATCAAAATTAAATAAAACTTTTATGCAAAAAATAATAATAATACCAAAATACCTATCTGAATGTTGTGTCCATTGAAAGTCATTTTAAATTGTCCTGAATCAAACATGGTAAAAATCTAATTAAAAAAATTGTTAAATATTTAATAATTATAATGGACTAAAAATGAGATTCAATCTACACAACATTAATTACAAATATAAAAATTCAAAATGCTGAAAAGGTTCAGCATCACCACTTTATCAAATTGATTCTTTCTTAAAATTGTGTATATCAATATAAATTTAAATACGAAAGAAAAAAGTTATAGAATTAGATATATTCATCAACATACTATAAATAAAAAAAGAGTTAAAATTTACAATAACATTTCACTGTAAAATATGATATTTAGTTGATATTTACCCGATGACGATGCTCTTGTGTTAAGAGATAAGTTCAGTCATCTTAATTAGTAAAACTGTTCACATGCAAGTTCAAGATTGTTCGATTCACAATCACATTTTTCGCAAACATCGTTTATGTGAAAATTCCACAAACTCTTTCAGGTCCCATGAATTAAAACAGATCGCAGATGATTAAATTGCAGGCGTTACACGTTTGATGAAGCTGGGGCACACAATCACATTTAATTTTCGGAGCAGAATCAATATTTCACTACAATGGCTGCCATATTTCACTTCAAATTGGCGCGCCTTACACTTTGTAGATTAAGCTGGAACGCAAAGAGCTGCCCCTGTACAGGAATGATTGTAAATTATCAGGGATCGACCGATACCACATTTTCTCCGATGACCGATACCGATACTTTACCTAAAAATTGATTTTCAGAAATAGCCGATACCGATACTTTTAAGTTATGGTATCGGCCGATACCGATACTTTACATAATTTAATGTCATTTAAACCTACATCTGTATTTTGGGCAGTTTTTGTAACGAGAGTGTAGTTCTCGTTAAAATGAATAACAGCATAATGAAATTTGAGCCCAGTCGAAAGCATTAACAGAAAAAGCAGTGGATTCATTGAAGTGTGAATTTACAATAGTTCTAGTCGTTCTTTTCTATTCAATCATGCCGACGAATGGCCGAATTTATAAAAAGCTGAGCACTGGGAAGCGTCTTAGTGCGCGGGTTCGGAATTCTTTCTCCTCGTGTGGCTTCCGGTTTTGGGCGATTTTCTCCAGATGTTACGTGAATATGCGTTAGACTCCCTTAAAAAGTCCTCCGCCCAAGCCGCCCTCCCCTAGAGGTAGATGCCCCTCATTTAGGCTTGACAGAACACAAACACGGGGGAGGGGGAATTAAAGGGATATATTAATAAGAGAATCCATTTCCTGTGCCGACTGGTGCAAATATTTAAATCAATTTTTTTCAACCTCTATTTTGTCGCCAGTTTGTTGCTATGAGCCAGGTTTCCATATTAGGCCCAAAACAGCTTCCTGCTTGCTCTTACTATATATGTCTTTGTTTTTGGTTCATGCGTCGATTTTGTGCTTACAAAAGTAAACACATGAAATTTATTCAACTTCAAAGATTGCAAGTTTTATTTAGATTTTCTTCAATTATAATTCTTTCACATATGAAAATATTTTTTAGATTTCTTAAACTGCATTGAATTGTGATAATGTATAAATTGTACAGTATTATGTAAGTACATATGTATTTACATATTGTTTATTAAATACATATGTAAATTCTTCCCTTAAAATGCATAGTAAGTTCACATTAATTAATGGTTTCATTTATCTGCTCCAATTATTTAACCAATAAGAGAATTATTAAATGTTTTAGCAAGATTTCTTTTTAGTATGAACTCATACGATCATTTTTAAGTTCTTTTTGAAAATCCGAATATTTTGATTCTCCGGACAGGGTTAAGTCACAATTAATCCGGATGATCCATGTATTTGATCTTTTCCGTACGAAGAACAGGTACACACCGATTATTCCTGTGTTTTCCTTATATATAAACCATTCACAAGAAATATGCTTTTTACCCCAAAATTTGAAATAAACTAAATAATAATTAGTATCACTAATTATGCTAATACAGATTCAATTTTTTAAATTAACAATATAAATAATTATTAGATATTGATAATTATTACACTTCTCAAAACAGAGTGATACACAAATCCTACGTTCTCTCATTAATCTGATAGATAATACAATCATTAAATATTTGATAGTCCGTACTTTTGATAGTGTGTAATGTTTTAAAAATGAATCATTTAATTTCTGGACCAACATAATTAAAGTTCACGGGAGTCGCCAGTTTTCAAGTCATTGTCAAAAAGTTAACTTCTTTGCGAATGAATAAATTATTTTTACATATAGTTTTTGTTTATAATTTTAGTATCATTAATTTTGGGTTGAAACAGCTACAATATGAAGAAAAATATTTTTGCTCGTTTTCAGGCTACGCCTTGGAGTGTCTAAATAAAAGATGCTTAAAAATGACGAGATTAAATGAAGGTTAAAGAAAAATCCAAAAATGATAAACTAAATTCAATTTTCAAGTCTTAAAAAAAAAGTTGCTACTTAAAGAATCCATATTTAATGAAATTGCTCTTCAGTGCTTTTGTTTTTATGATCATTGTTAACATGTTTTTCTGAGATTGATATGAACAAATTTTATCTGTTTTAATTCTAAGCTCTGAGCAGGGGCGGCGTGGCACGGTAAACAATACCTGGGTGCCATCGTCGAAAGGGGGGCCCATTTCGAACTAAAACTGAGAAAATCTTGATCTAGAGCAGTGGTTCCCAAACTTTTTTGTGCTTCTCTTCAAAAAAATCTTCAACTAGATTTTTTTTTCGAGACCCACTACTACATAACGATAACCAATATAGGTTAGGCTATATAAATTAGTATAGTTTATAATATATATATATAAAATACTAAAGTTTAATTTTTCCCGAAATTTTTCGACCCACCGAAATTGCTCCCGTGATCCAAGAATGGGTCTCAGCCCATAGTTTGGGAACCACTGATCTAGAGCACAAAAGGGGCTCCTTTTTTGTACGTTTGCTGAAGAATACCATGGGGTGGGGGGTATGTCCGACAAACGTCATTCGGTTCAAACCCTATCCCCGTTTGTATGCGCAGAAATACGATTCACTTCAGATAGCAGAATGCTACTTTCGGTTTCAAATATTTTCGACTGACTAATATTAAAATGCCTGTATCTGAAGTTCTATAAGCTAAATTGAAACAAATTCCGCAAATGTATTTCGAAGGCTGAAATATTACACTTTGACACACATATGGGCAACCGCCGGACGTGACCCGTCACGGCTTTTGATCCGGCCCGCGGAACATTTGAGAACTCCGTACAAATAATTCAATATCCCATATAAATCCCAATTATACGGCCCGCCACTTCGCTAAATTCCACAAGTTTGGCCCGCGACTATGCTAACATCCTAAAGTTTGGCCCACAACTTTTCAAAGGTTGCCCATATCTGCTTAACACTTTAAAGGTCGTCATTCCTTGAAATATCAAACGATCCCAGACAGCACAGCAAACTTGCAGCAAGCTTGATTTATCAAGTCAGTAAACTTGAATTAAGCTTGAAAATTTCAAGCGTGTAAGCTTAATGCAAGCTTGAATCAAGTGTTCTATTTTACACTTGCCCAGCTTGCATTAATCTTGACATTTCAAGCGTGAAATAGCAAGCTTAATTTCAAGCTTAAAAAATTTTCCTAAATACACGGGGCGCTGGTCGGCGAACTCGCCCCACATATTTTACTTTGCCACGCATTTTCCCCTCTACGCTGAAATTCCAATTTAATTTAATCTGTTTCTATCAAGTGTCCGTGGCTAGAATAGAACCCGAGACCTTTCGGTTGGGAGGCGAGCGTGCTATCCGTTCCGCCACTAAGCCTCGCGCAGCTATGACTAAAGTTTGAAGTGACTTATCACGCCGTTTTCTGGCCAGATTGATAGGTGGGCGATATGTTATTTGTTTTTTTTTCCATGGGATGCATCAAAATTAAAATAATGTTATGTGTGATTCAGAGACTCTACTAATAGGGAAATAAACAAAATATAAACTTAAGAGCAGCACACGTTTTAAAACTTTCAATATCGCAACACTCATGAGCAATACTGCTGGCCAAAATCTAGAGAAACGACTGATTTTGAAATCAATTTCTTAGTATATTTGTATTTTATTTTGAAGAATTTCCATATTTTGGAAATATAGAATCTTTTATTTATTTTTTAATTCTATGGTGAACATAAAGTGAAGTATATTAACTACCTAAATTGTGTTAATTATATTAAAATTTATTTTTAGGGCTAATTAATTAGTTAATGGAATTACTAATGTTAATTAGATGTAAATAAAACTTAAACTCCCCCCGTGTTACACTTCACAGGGGCTTATCTCATTCCTTCCCCTTGCGTGTTCTAATGTCCAGGTTTTGTGCGTAATAAAATAAAACACATCTTTTACGAACTTTCAGCAAATTTGAGGAACGCTAGACAATTAATGTCCATTCTCTTTCACAGATGGCGCCATCACTGCACACTTTCGAAAGCTAAAATCAAGCTAAAGTCAAGCTTGTATTAATAAGTCAAGTTCAAGGAAATGTCAAGCTTGATTTAAGCTTATGTGCTGTCTATTAATATAAAGCATTACTAGATTTAAAAAGAACATTCATGCAAGTGATCACATAATAAGTGAAAAATATCTATAAACTGAATTATAATATCCCCGTTTATCAGAAGAAATACTTCAATGAATAAGTGTTACAATATCATGTAAAATTAATACTTAATTTTTAAAGCTTTCCGGGTGATCACCGTAAACATTATCCATTTTCTTCTACTTTATAACTTTTTTTTTCTGATTTACATATTACAGAGACTACACAAACAATTCATATTATTTTATAGATAAAGTATCTATTGATTTGTCTTTTATTTGCTTTTGTTACCATGGGTTATACATATATATATATATATATATATATATATATATATATATATATATATATATTATATATATATATATATATATATATATTATATATTATATATATATATTATATATATATATATATATATATATATATATATATATATATATATTATTTTAATTTTTTGTCAACAAAAATCAGTTTCCAACTAATGACAAATATAGAAATTATAATTATGAAATTTAAATTGAATTTAAGCGAAACAAAAGCATAAGCAAGTTGAGCAAGAATTACTACATTTCACAAGGTTTATATGAGTATTTTTAAAAATGCTTTTTCATCCAAGAGTATTTTTTAATAAACCTGTCAGATTAGTTGATTTCCTAATCAATATTTATAAATTAATTAATAAAAGGAATTTATTAATTTTAAGACTTATCTTTCGACTTAAAATTCTATCCAAGAAATGAAGCACAATTGTTAGATATAATTTAGTTGTTCACCATTCAAAAGTAAAAATGCTTTCAACATTCATTCCTTTTCATAATGTTTTAATGATAAAAAATTATTTTTACAAGAAAATTCATTTACATGTTTCTCTCGGAATATTAACTCATGTAAATTTCATTTTCAAATAATATTAGTCGAATTAGTAAAAAAAAAAAAAGTTAGTTGAATTTTATTACGGTTTTTACTGTATAATAGTAAAATTTTGTCTTAAACGGAAAGAAATATTGTCCCGTTGACGGCGGCAGTTTTCCCACTAAATAAGAGTTACATCCAGTGGCGGATCCAGGGGGAAGGGCTAAGGGGCTCCCCCCTCCAAAGACATTGCTAAAGCGTAGAATTTTACTTTATTGTGCATTTTGCTTAGGGAAAATAAGCTGTTTTCTAAATTAACCCCTCCCAAAACAAATTACAATACTTTAGGATAATATTTTGTTTTATTGTAGATCTTCTTTAGGTGAAAGAAGATTTTTCTTTAAAAATAACCCCTTCTAAAAAATATTTATGAATCTGCTACTGGTTATACCGAAGAGACTAAGCATTCAGAGGGCCTAGATATATTTCCTAAAAGGATAAGTTTTCGCTTAGTTAAGGATCCGCTTAAGACAGATTTGTAATTTTAATATGTATTATAACTTCAGTACATTTCAGAATGTTCAAGCAATTATCTTTTAAGCATTTTTTAGTAACGGTCTCTTGAAAAACGTTATAGTTTATAAACTGTGCTCTACTATATTAAATATATCGTTCTCAGAGAACATGTACTTGAAAAAAAAAAAATCAAACACCTTAATAAGTTTTTAGCTGGTTTAAAAAAAAAAATAGTGAAAAACTTGAAAAAATTCACAGGTGTCTACGGAAACAACAAGCCTACAAACATCTTTTGCAACTTTCAGAAAAGTGCAGAAATCTCTTTAAAAAAAATAGGCTGGTCCTTCATTTATTTCGAAATATTTTGAAAATAAGCAACATAAGATTTTTTCTGAAATTTCCGTAATTTTTTATTACAGTAATGAGACATTTAAACACTTTACAGCTAGTGCAATTTCAATTTACCGTAGGCCATATACTTTAAAAGCACTTATTTTCGCGAGCAGTCATTTTCGCAAAAATGAAGATAGCGGTGAGTTCGCAAATTTCGCGAATTTTTTTATGCGTTGAACCGAAAGCTAAAATAATCACGAAAATACCTAAACATAGAACCCCTTTTGCATAAGGCATTTTAAGAAACTTCCGTTTGTCCGAAAAGTACGTACCCCCCCCCCTCCCCATTTTGAACAGCTGCAAAGAAGCTGATATAAATGTAAGTGAATGAGCTGCATTCTATTACTTGTATTACTGTTTTGCATTCGTGAAATAGTTGTGTAGTATTCAACAAATAGTTTTAAGAACGAAAGTTGTCAATAGAGAGTTTGTAGCTGTAGGACCATCTTGCATCTATCAGACAACCAAACAAATATACGGCCCTACATTTCTAACGAACACATTTGCTATGTTTATGGAACATGTTTTCGATCTTCTGTCCAAATCTTAAGTATGGGGTCAAATTAATGTTAAACGAGTAAAATCACTGAAGTTAAATTAGATATAAAAGTGTGTGTGTGTGTGTGGGGGGGGGGGGGGTAACACTCGAAATATGCATATGAACTTAATATTTATTAAAACTATGGTGTTGACCTAAGTCTAATTAAGAATAACGGGGATCCTAGGCTTACTATTATTTTAGGAGATTCTATATAATTTAACAATGGAAAAGTATTTGTTCTAGTTTAAAATGTTTTATGTAGTATTTGAGTTTTATAAAAGAATCCTCTTCGCAGACTATTTTTTATAGCATTTTAACTCTTTTCCAGGGACAAATATAATAATTGTCATAAATTGGGCTCTTAGGACAGATTAATATATATTACAGTAAGGCACCGTTTATTCGTTTCTCATCTATACGACTTTCACATTTATACGTCATTTTCATGAAGTCCCAATTCATTCCTATTTATTTTAATGCAAAAATGCTTCGTGTATACGACGCACAATATATATTATACGCCGTTTTAAACTTTCCTTAGCTTCGAAAATTGTGTCTCTGT
The DNA here is from genome assembly GCA_038373885.1 of Cheiracanthium punctorium. Classification (NCBI taxonomy): domain Eukaryota; kingdom Metazoa; phylum Arthropoda; class Arachnida; order Araneae; family Cheiracanthiidae; genus Cheiracanthium; species Cheiracanthium punctorium. The sequence continues at coordinate 17,431 of JAWZYV010016770.1, read as the reverse complement.
GTTTATGTTACTCTTTAGGTAGAAATTGTGGAGAGTTGTACGTTTAACAACCTTCTTGTAAAGACGCAGTTGACTTTTTAAAAATGTTTACAACTCACTTTGCCTATCAGAAAACGCTGGAAAAGACTTTTCATGAACTTAATTCAATCCGTAATGCTGTAACTAATAATTAATGACAATCAGCAAATCGGGCGACAATGGATGGTTCAATAAATTCAATGTCTGTGCAAACAAAAATTACATCATGGTATTCAATGTATATTACATTAATCTTAAATGTATTCAGCATTAGGTATTGTCCAATAAATGTAGAATTTGTTCCACTTTCAAGAGAATTTTTCATTTTACTTTATTTTTTAACTTAGATATTGTGTTTTCAGGTAAAAACTAACATGAAGTAATTTACTATTACCTTAAAAAACATACAATTATTATATTTACATAAATTTGCCTTAGCAGCGTTGTTAAACATGTAATAATCAAAGTTGTTTATTAATGTTTCATTTATACGTCTTTTCAGATTGGTCCGGCTACGTAATAAGGGACCGTATCTAAGTTGATGTCTGAAATTCTTATACATTTTCTGTACCATGCGGAGGCAATCAGTCATTTTAATGGTTCTTCTTCCGTTGCATTGTATTCTTCCCCTCTAGGGTTATTGGGATGCTGTGTGAGGGGATCGCAGTAAGCCTAAAGTAAAGTAACCCCACTGTAACCCTATGGGCTCATTTGAAGAAACCAAACTTTTTACTCCACTGATTTTACTAGCAATATGCACCTGTGGGCATATTGGTATTCCGTCGTCGCCAACACGTGCTGGATGAATCGCCAAATATGAACACGCTATTCAAACGGTTATACCTCACACAGCATTCCGCCAAATGCGCCAAACTGTCAAATACCGTTTCCCCACCTTCTTCCGCAAATTCTTGCTGCTTGGACAAAAAAAAAAAAGCCTGTATAGTAGAGATGAGACGGGCTCAGCCCGAGCCCGAAAGCTCGGGCTCTGTAATTCACGATTGCGTTCGGGCTCGGGCTCGTGAAAAATTTCTCCTTTGTTGAACATTATCCTTGAAACAGATTTTAAAAAGTGATTCATGGGATAAATAGACGTACTTATTTTTAAAAATATCGGCACGGGGGACTAGAAGGTGTGTGAAGCTCCAAAATTTATTGTATCTTATTAATGAAGTAGTTAATTTTATTTGTCTTTAGCTGAAATTTCGGGCTCGGGCTCCAACTTTAATAATATTGCTCGGGCTCGGGCGGGCTCGGATTAAAAGTCTTCGGGCTCGGGCTTCAAAAAATGAGCCCGAACTCATCTCTACTGTATAGATGGTCCCTTATGCTGGACGAAAGGAAACCGGGGAAGGGGGGGCAAAGAAGGGAAGTGAGGGTCAATTCTGGGGTCAAGGTGACGGTTGACCAGAAGCACTGGAAAAAAGACTCATTGTCTGCTTTGTACGTGTTTCGCTTTCTCAAGAAAATATCCCATTTCCTTTACTTCTCTTTTTGGAGATTCCAATTTGTTTCAAAATGAGATTCCGTTTGCTACAAATAGAGCTTTGCGTCGAAGTCAAATAAATATTAGTTTATCAAACATTCATAAGACTTTAAAAAATAAAACCCTCATATAGATATTCTTTCTTTCTTTCTTTCACTCATTCCATTCCATAAATGATATAATTCCATAAATGATATAATTTGTTGTAATGATATAAAATTATTTTCGTAAGAAAATTCATTTACATGTTTTTCTCGGAGTAATTACTCAAATAAATTAATCTAACTTGTATTTTAAAGTAATATCAATCGAATTAGTGAAAAGGATTCGGTTGAAATTTATTAGGTTTTACTGTATAATAATAAAATGTTGTCTTAAACGGAAATAAATGTTCTTCCATTGACGCAGTTTTCCATTAAACAAAAGTTATATCCAGTGTTGCATACAGGGAAAGGGCTAAGACGCTTGAGCGCCCCTCCTCCCCCTTTCCAAAGACATTTCTAAAGGGTAGCATTTTACTTTAATGTGCATTTTGCATAGGGAAAATAACCTTTTATTCTAAATTCACCCCTCCCAAAACAAATTACAATACTTTAAAGTGATATTTTGTTTTATTGCGTATCGTGTTTAGGTCACAAAAGTTTTTTTTTCTTTTTTTTTTAAATTAGTCCCTTCTAAAACAATTTCTGAATCCTCAACTGTTTATATCCTAGAGTAAGTATTCAGAGGACCAAGAAATATTTGATAAAAGAACAAGTTTCCGCGTAGTTAAAGATCCGCTTTAGACAGGCTTGAGCTTTTACTATGCATTATAACTTTAGTAAATTTCAGAATCTTCAAAAAAGAATAAAAAAAAACTCAATTTTTAAAATGTTTTTAGTAACGGTCTCTTGAAAAACGTTATAGTTTATAAACAATGGTCCTCTATATTAATATTTCCTAGTGATAGAACTTGTAGGCTTGAAAAAAAAAAATCGAACTCCATAGGCTAATTTTACAGTATGAACTTTAACAAGTAAACACCGACAATAAAACTACTTTTTTTTTAGTTTAGTTTAATCCCCGGTCAGTTTTTAATGACTTAAATCACCTCATATATAATTTGTCTCACATTCTCGCTTTATTCACTTTCACAGTAACATGACAAGTAAAGTTAAATTTTTGATTAAAAAAACTAATCTTTAAATGTATTTTTATTTTTTCTAATATTATTTCGGCTTAGCTGAAAAGTAAATTTGAAAATTATTTTATTTTTAGTGATGTGTATCACTAAACGATTTTTAAATATTTTATGCATTTTATTTTATTAATTTTAATATATTTTTAAAGCTTCCAGATAAGTCATATTTTTTATCCGTTTTTTTTTTGGGCATAACTCCCCTCACACACACACACCCGCGAAAAAAAAAAATGAATAGTGGATCTCACCATTGATGTGTTAAAAATTACAAATTAATAGAGTTAAAAAAACCCTCTCCTGAACTATAGTTTTGTTATAATTATTTCTACTGACATCAAAATACAACAGAATATTACAGTGTAAAAAATTCATTCAGATAATACATGTTCTGTTGTAGATTAAGCATTAACAGAATATCTTTTTGATTTTTACATAAGCAAGCACTTCTTGTAAACAATCAATTAAAGAGATAATTAAACTCTTTACATTACTTAATTCATTATAATTTGTCACAAGGGCGGCTCCAGACTTAATTCTCGGAGGGGGGGCCATCGAACTTTTTACTTAGGTCTATAAATTGTTCAAAATGCAAATTGAACGTGTGAAATCGTGAAGTATGCGAATCTAAAGTTGTAAAACAAAATTTCGAAGGGGGCCATGGCCCCTATGGCCCCCTCACTGGAGCCGCCCTTGATTTGTCAATTATTTCATTTGGTTGTTCTGTTGAACAACACACAGAATAGTAATCCAGAACCGGCCCTACAAATTTAACGTGCACATTCGTCGCCTGTACAGGTTTTTCTTAGATCACAAGAGGACAAGACACAAGAGGAAAATCGCTGCACTCGTGCTTTGCAACGGTGGGGAGCGAAGCAGACAATAATTTTTAGGCATGTTATTCCTTAACACTTAATACACCCGGGCAACGTTTGCAACGGAAGTTTATCTGTGTGTGTGTGTGTAAAAATTGGGGGGGGGGGGCACTCGCTAAATACTCATGCACTTCAAGTCGAATTACAGAATTTTGCACACCGTATCTAGTTAGTAGTATAAACCTTTTGTATGCAAATAAAATAATTTTGTCCCGAATGAATGATTTTGGAAGCATTGTGAAATTGCTTTCAGGAATAAAGCTGTACAGATATCTTATTCACATGCAATAACAATAATTGTTTTTTTTTTTGCACAACCTCTTTCAGCTTGTGGGCCGTAGTAATTCAAATGTTATGTATGAAAGGTCAAGTAGTGCGCCCTTTTAACTAATATAGTTTTAAAAACAAAATATTAAAGACTACTTGATGGATGTAATGACACAATTCCAAATTTTTAATTATAATTTTCTCTTAATTTTGCAAATTAAGTTCTTGAAAATCTGGTGGCACACATAGGCAAGGCAATTGTGTAATCCCATAGTACTGTGATTGTTTGTGTCATGTTTGCAACAAGCTCGGTTGATGATAACTAAATTAAACATTTAGATTAGATGAATGAATGTTTTTAACAGTAGGTATGCTACATTGTTTACAAAAAAAGAAAAATTGTTCACCGAACTCAATTTTTTTGTAGTTATGACCAATCGAGTTTATTGTGGGCATGACAATACTGTGGAATCCATAGGCGGCTGGTACGGGGGGGCAAGGGGGCGACTGCCCCCTCCCTTCCAAAAGTAAAGGGGCCTCGCCCCCCCAATTTTCAAAATTCAAAAGTAACAATTCATCTAAAAATGATGGCAAGACACTCAATACGGAAACCGAGCAAGAGAAGGGGAGGGAAAGTGAACTTTCCCAGTGCGAGGTCTATATATATATATATATATATATATATATACAGTGCAACTCTCGTTTAACGTTAGACGTATTTACCGTTTTCCCGCCTATAACGTCATTTTCTATTGGTTCCAAATATTTTCCTATACTTGTAATGTTAAAAAATCTCGTCAAGAACGTTAGATTTCCCGCATTTAATGGTTTTTCGGCGAGAGAAATTCGATGCGTTTTCTCTAAAACAAGTCACAGTAATTGTGATGGGAAGAAAATAGATCTTTGCAATGCGCATTCCTTTTCCTTTATTTGGATAGGAGGGAAAATTATTCTTTATCTCCTCCAACATTCCGAGTGCCTTCATTCCCATAAAAACGGAGTGTAGCTTTCTAGGAATTCACCCCCCCCCCCCTTGCAGGCGTGTTACTTTAAAATTTTGTAATTGCTACCTTCCTGTATTCTGGAATAGATTCAATAGACCGTCTTCGGATTATCACAACAGGAAGCCTCTCACGCTATTTAAATAGGGAGGTTACATGGGGAAAGGGCCACTATGTATAATTGAGTAATTTTGCTTCAAGGCTTTATTTTTTTAAGCAAAATTTAAGATAAGTCCATGAACAATTTTGCATTAGAAACATTTATTTCTAAAAAGAAAATGTTTACAGCATCCCTTTCAAGCAGTCATAAGATTGTAAACAAGCAAAAACTAATGCACATATGAACAAACGCTACATATGAGCAAACGCTAGAAATAAATTTCTTTTGTTTTGTGGAAGACGATGAGGTCATTCAATGAAATAACTGAATAAATTCGTTTTGTAGCGATTTTTTTCTTTAACAGATTACATGAAGAAATAAAATCTGTATTAAACTAGGGCTTAGTTGAAGCAGAGTGGGGTACGGCTCGGTTTTATATAGGTCTTAGTGAGTTTTCTATGGCATAATTAACGTTTAATTTTTTTTTACAAAGTTTATTAGTTTTACTTTTTCTCATTAATACTTCCTAAAATCATGGACACCCATACCATTTTGGGGGCAAGGGGGGGGGGCTGCTCATCTCCAGATTTGATTTCAAATACTATTTTAGTACAAAGAAATTGAGTATGCTATAAAAATTTTCAGTCTATCGACAGGGATCGAGATCATCTTGCATCATTATATGTACGTTGAAGCCTCAAATGAATTAGATTTGAAAATTTTTTTCATGTATCATTTGAAATCCCGTGCACTTGTAAGTTTTTCGTGCGTTTTATTTAACTAATTTGTAAATTTTAAATGCTCTGAAATAATAGTTACCATACCCTTTTTTTAATATATATTTGGCCCCTCACCCCTAAAATACTAACTATTTATTTTATAAGTATTTATTTTGTTATCAAAACGCAACGTAATTTAACATGGCGAAATATTCACATAAATAAGACATGATATCAGGCCGACAGGATTTTCGGGCCCCAGGACAGCCATTTGCGAAGGGAGACCCTTCCCCCCCCCGCCTCTCAAAAAAAATTTATCCAGAAGAAATTTTTAAACACTTTACAGCTAGTGCAATTTGAATTTACCGTAGGCCATACACTGTAAAAGCACTTATTTTCGCACTGTAAAAGCATCTTATTTTCGCGAATTTTTTATACGTGAACCGAAAGCTAAAACATCACGAAAATACCAAAACATGGAACCCTTTTTGCATAAGGCATTTTAAGAAACTCCCGTTTGTCCGGAAAGTTTGTACTCCCCCCCCCCTCCCCATTTTGAACAGCTGCAAAGAAGCTGATATAAATGTAAGTGAATGAGCTGCATTCTATTACTTGTATTACTGTTTTGCATTCGTGAAATAGTTGTGTAGTATTCAACAAATAGTTTTAAGAACGAAAATTGTCAAGAGAGAGTTTGTAGCTGTAGTACCATCTTGAATCTATCAGACAACCAAACAAATATACGGCCCGACATTTCTAACGAACGCATTTGCTATGTTTATGGAGCATGTATTCGATCTTCTGTCCAAATCTTAAGTATGGGGGTCAAATTAATGTTAAACGAGTAAAATGACTAAAGTTAAATTAGATGTAAATCTGATATTGTTGAAACTCATCTAAATAATACAATAATTTTGCAAGCATGCATTTTGTGTGTGTGTGTGTTTTGGGGGGGGGGGGGTAACACTCGAAATATGCATATGAACTTAATATTCATCAAAACTATGGTGCTGACCTAAGTCTAATTAAGAATAACAGGTGTCATAGGCTTACTATTTTTTTTAGGAGATTCTATATAGTTTAACCATGGAAAAAATATTTGTTCCAGTTTAAAATATTTTATGTAGTATTTGAGTTTTATAAAAGAATCCTCTTCGCAGACTATTTTTTATAGCATTTTAACTCTTTTGCAGGGACAAATATAATAATTGTCATAAATTGGGCTCTTAGGACAGATTAATATATATATATTGTCTGCGTTTAGCAGAGTTTTATACTTCAAAACTTTGAGCAGTGAAAGCTAGTAAGAACAATGAATTGAGGGCTTGCCAGGTAAAAGATGACAAAAACGTTTACCTTGATAGTTCTTTTATTTAAGTAATGAAGCATGAAGGCTGGTATACAGATGGGGATGAACAAATGAAAACAAAAAACAGGCATTTGATGTGGTACAGCATCTATGTGGCATCGGACATTCTGGACAACAAATCGAACAGCATCACCTTGAGATAAGCTTGTAGCGGCATAATCAAAAAAAGGCTTTGTTGGGAGCTGCGACGGGATGGCTCGCCAGGTTAATCGTTTGACTCAACTCAGAGCATCTCACATGGCTGGCTTCGAGCGTCCTTCCATACGCATCTGTCGCATCACCCTTTTCGCCTCCTCTCTCGTCTCTCGCGGCGAACGGCGAAATTTTATACTATTGGCCAGGCAACGACGTCACCAAGGACTGCGGACCTGTGACGTGAAAAGAAAAAGGAGAAAATAGCTCCGCGGCAAGTCGCCGGGAGTACAGCGCCTCTAGCGGCCAAAAACAGAAACACATTATGCAAAACGTTTTGCAGCAATTAGGAGCTTGTTTGAAGCGTTGATATTAGAATAGTTTTAAGTAAGAACTTTAATTAATAAAAATAAGAGCTATCAGTGCCTTTAGATTTTATGGCAAATAATTAAAGTTAAGTTATACAGCATTCAGATATAATAAAGAGAACACAGCCACATGTCATGGAACCTTTAAGGTAAGGTTTACAGTTACTTTTCCTAACATATATATATGTATATATATATATATGTATATATATATATATATATATATATATATATATATATATATATATATATATATATATATATATATATATACAGTAAGGCACCGTTTATTTGTTTCTCATTTATACATCATTTTCATGAAGTCCCGATTCATTCCTATTTATTTTAATGCAAAAATGCTTCGTGTATACGACGCACAATATCGGTTATACGCAGTTTTAAATTTTCCTTAGTTTCGAAAATTTTGTCTCTGTGTTTATGTCACTCTTTAGGGAGAAATTGTGGAGAGTTGTACATTTAACAACCTTCTTGTAAAGACGAAGTTGACTTTTTAAAAATGTTTACAACTCACTTTGCCTATCAGAAGACGTTGGAAAAAGACTTTTCATGAACTTAATTCAATCCGTAATGCTGTAACTAATAATTAATGACAATCAGCAAATCGGGCGACTACGGATGGTTCATTAAATTCAATGTATGTGCAAACAAAAATTACATCATGGTATTCAATGTATATTACATGAATCTTAAATGTATGCAGTATTAGGTATTGCCCAATAAATGTAGGATTTGTTTCACCTTAGTTTTTACCTGAAAACACAATATCTAACATGAACAAATTTACTATTACCTTAAAAAACATACAATTATTATATTTACATACATAAATTTGCATTAGCAGCGTTGTTAAACATGTAATAATCAAAGTTGTTTATTAATATTTCATTTATACGTCGTTTTAGATTGCATCACAAAGACATGTCTTTGCAGCATGTTCTAATGTTTCTGCAGCATCCGGCCAAGGGATTGCTTCGGGTTTCCCCCCCTTTCACAAATCCCGCACGTGCATGGCTACGTAATAAGGGACCATATCTAAGGTTCAGGTCTGAAATTCTTCTAGATTTCGGTACCGTGCGGAGGCAATCAATCATTTTAATGGTTCTTCTTGCGTTGCATTGTATTCTCCCCTTTAGGTTTACTGGGATGCTGTGCGAGGGACCATTCAAACTCCATTTCCTGTCAAAAGAAAATGGCGAGGCGGAATTGTCCTGTAAGGGTCAGTTCATGACAAAATGGCGCGGCGAAATTGTCCTACGGGTGCTGGGGCGTAGCCAAGGCGGGGGTTAGGGGGTCATAACCTCCTCATGAGGAATTTTTTGCCATACAAAATGTATATTCTTCACTCCCTTATCACACACACGTATGCATATATGTGAGTTGCAGTAGTCGTAACCCCCACCATGAAAAATTTCTGGCTACGCCCCTGTACGGGTGGAATCCCAGAGGAAAATTCTCGGCGGAATTGACATGTTCCAATTCTAACAGTGGTATTCGTGAAACATTCTACCAGCTGGTTACAGGCCGATCAACTGAAACTTTAGAATTTCAAGCTCTATGTGCGAGAAGAACGTAAATGATTTAAAAAGCATGGATGGGTCAGATTTTTCAATGTATTACCCACCAAAGTAAACAAATGGTAGAAACATGAAAAGAAGGAATTGCTTAGAACATATTCAGTAGCAGATCGAGAAAAAAATTCTGAAAGGGGCACAAGGTATTTTTTTGTCACACATTTTTTTTATCGAATCACTTGAATTTACAAAACAAGTGAATTTTCTATAGCGTAAGCTTTATTTGTCTGGTGGGGGGGGGCATGTACCCTGGGGCCCCCTCTCTCTGGATCTGCCAATGAACATATTGCAAAAGCGATCGTGAAATAAGCGTCTTGGTAACAACATGCAGTTGGGAAGCAGTAGTTCGAGGGTTCTGTCCTCGCTGTGGCCTGTTTCCTTCTTACTAAAAAAAAAAAAAAAAACTAGTTTTTTCTTAAATAATTTCAACAATATCCCTTCTGAAGTTCCATTAAATACTGAAGAAATAGTAAACACTCAAAATCTTATTCCTGGTGTTGTGACCCCCCTTGGCTGAGCCACTGGCTGTATAATAAAATGCTGCGTCACAAACTTTTAACCCGTTAAGGGTTTTTGTTTGGGGATAAATATACAATAAATTTCTTTTGAGCTTTCTTTTTTTTTCCGTGGCTGGAGGAAGGAAGGAAATAAATTTTATTGGGCACAAAATATTGCAGCCCTGGTCCTTGGTTTTGCAGCAGATCGAAAACTGGGGACCTATTTCGAGTCTACTGTAAAGCTGTTTACATCTGTTTCCTCCTTTAGGGAACACACAAACAACCAAAAAAGCTTTTTATTAAAAACAAATTAAATTTACAATCGATGAACAAACAATTCTAGAACATTTGTTAACATAAAAACTAGAAACAGCAATATTAATTTAAGTACAATAAAGAAAGGAACACCTTTCCTTTTGTACGGAGATTGAAATAGTTCAAATTCACATACAATTAGGTATTTTTTATTGAATAAAATAGCAGTTACACATTTAGTAGATAATGCAGATCAATTGTTCAATTATAGAGTTCATTGGTCAGGGTTTTCATTATGGAAAAAAAAATGGGTGATTTCTCAATGCAGAAGTGATTTGGGTAAATATCCAGTTTGGTTTAAAAATGAGTATTTACCCCTAAGTTAAACATTGGCGCAACAGCCACTTGTGGGCCAAGGCCCATAAGTGGGCTGTTAGGGTGACTGAGGGCTTAGAGCCCTGCGCTGCCCAACCATGCCGTCGCGACCATTGGCTCTGGGGTGCGAAAGCATATCCCTCGGCCAGGTAATCAGCCTGACTTGAAACCCGCAGTGGGTATTTACCCCTGCCTCGGGTAAATACCCAAAATCACAGTATTTGTGATTTTTAGTTATTTTTATTGCATGTAGCAGGGCCTATACAGGTTCCTGTTTTTGTGAAAATTCATAATTTTGTGAATTTGGAATTAGCATTAAATCAGACTACAGGTTACTGCAATTACTGCTTATTTTTTTAGCATCCGTAGACTTAAAAAAGTGTTTGAGTTTGAGAATGTAACTTTTTGTTCGATCCTTGTTTAACACATATGCTCTCAAGTCTTTGAAAGGGTAGAAACACAGAGGGGAGGGGTGACTAGAAGGGCTGCCTGTCATGCAATGACATGACCTGCAGTTTATTTAATTTTGCTGTACACAGTCTATCCACTTCTTTCATACCACAGTTTAAGAATATATTAACTGTCCATAGAATTTTAAGTGGTATTATAATTATATAAATGCAAAATTAATAAATGATTGATTTTTCAGTTCACAAAGAGCAATAAAAAATGTCTCATTCAAAAGTTTCTGTCTATTACAGTTCAGCATCATTTCTTTTCAGACAATGGCAAAAAAACAGGCTTAACGTCAGATGCAGTACTATTCTATATTAGTTTGATGATTATATGAGATAGAAAATTCATGAGTAATTAATTTCTTAAATGATAAAATTATTATTTCAATAGCAGCATGTAACTTTCTTTAAATTTACTTTATTTCTCATGCCACTAAGTTCTGCAGTTGAGAAAACATTTTTGGATGTTTTTAAAACTTATCATAAGGCAATAGTAATGCAGTGGAATGAGAACAAATCTGCTAAGCACATAAATTATTGAATCATTGTATATGCCTAGAGAGGGATGACTTTGGCAGAAGGCATTCAGAAAATGATAATGCAACACGAGCATGAAGTAAGATAGGTATAATTATTGACATTGAATTTCATCAATGATTATGGTAGAAGAAATTTGCAAGGTATTCTTCTTTTTTTAAAAGGCAAAATTTGAACTGCACCTTAGATTTTAATTTTGAATTTCCTTTGATTCTGAGATTCGCGTGTGTTCACAGTTGAAAAATATTTTTCAGGTTATAGTCATGCAGAAGATGCATCACATTAGTTGATGTAATCATTTATTTTAATTACACCATTGGCAGAAGAAATTTTTAAGCCATTGTATGATTTTTTAAAAATTATTTAATTTCTTACTTAAACAGCAGCATCATATTATGTTTGATGCCATATTTAAAATTAGTGTCTTTGAGGAAAATTAATGCAGCAAAGATTATTGATTTGAAAGCATTTAAGAAATTCATTTTTAATTTTTAAAAAATGAGATAACCATTACTTGAACAGCAACATTGCTTTCTTTACTTTTTACAAGGAGATGGCAAGGCAGAAGTAGATGACAGGAAGACTCAATTTCCAGTGGCCTTAAGGAAAATAATTGATATGAGAAGAGTCGCATTTAAGGAAAAAAAGTTTTCACATATGACATTCATGTAACGTTGACAGCTGAAAGTATTATTTTTCAGGTGACAGCAATGCAAAAACACAGCATGCAAGTAATCAGAAGAAATTCATGGGGAATTCATACTTTTTATAATTTTTTTAATTAGATAACTATTATTTAAACAGCAGCATCTATTTTTATTTTTGATACCACATTCAGAGTTCATGTCTATTCAACAGCTGAGAAAATTTCTTTAGTTTAAAATTGATTCTGATTTGAAAAATGTTTCTTAGTGATGGCAAGGCAGAAAAGCATGACAATAGATGATAATAATTAGATAACCGTATATTCATGGGGGGCAAAAAGAAAATAGAAAAGAAATGGCAGAATTCTGGTTTGAGAAGCAGCATGGAATGTTAAGAGGCAGAGCAAAATTAATGAAACGCAGATAATTGACTTGAAAAGAAGCGACATTTCAAAGAGGTTTTGATACACAACACTCGTGAATCACTGTTGAAAATCATTTTTCAGGTGACAGCAATGCAGAAGAAAGTCAGGTGGAATTCTTTTTTAATTTTTTAAACATTAGATAATTATTGTTTGAGCAGCAGCATCCTTTTTTATTTTTTATAAAGTGATGAAAATGCAGGAGTAAGAGACAAAAGAAGATTTAATTATCAGAGGCAGAGAGGAAAATTATTGGCTTTCTCGCTATAAAAAGAGGCATTTAAAAAAAAACAGTTCTTATACATTATATTCGTGTATATTCACAGTTGAAAACTACTTTTCAGGTGGCAGCAGTGAGAAAATAACAGATGGAATTCATTTTTAAAAATTAGATAAACCTTGCTTGAGCAGCATCATTTTTTTTTTTAACTTTTACTTTTAATAAGGCTGGGCAGGAGTAACAGAGAAAAGAAGATTGAATTATCAGAGGCAGCGAGGAAAATTATTGACTTTGTCACTATAAAAGAGACATTAAAAAAAAAAAAAAAACAGTTCTGATGCATGCCATTCGTGTATGTTCCCAGTTGAAAACTAGTTTTCAGGTGGCAGCGATGAAGGAGAAGAAAGTCAGATGAAATTCCATTTTTAAAAATTAGATAAATCTTGTTTAAGCAGCAGCATAACTTTTTTTTTTACTTTTACTTTTAATAAAGCAGGGCAGGAGTAAAGGACAAGAGCAGACTTAATTTTCAGAGGCAGCGATCAAAATTATTCACATTAATGATGTGAAAAGAGGCATATATGAAAAAAACAGTTCATGCACAGGAATATTTGTGTATGTTTTGACAAATGAAAATTATTTTCCATTTGACACCAGAAGAATCCCTTGAAACAGTGTAAAAGAAGCATCACATACAGCAATACAGAAGAAATTCACAAGGAATCCATTTTTAATGTTTTTAAAAAGTTAGATAATTATTATTTTAACAGCAGGACTGATTTTTTACTTTTCATGAAGTAATGGCAAAGCAGAAGGAGATGACTGTAGCAGTATTCAATTTTAATTGGCATGAGGAAAATTAATGCACGACAGATAATTCAGTTGGAAAACAGCGTAGCATATTTAAGGAAAAGTTCGATTCGCAGGAGGAAACCGTTCAGAAATTTGAAACTTCATTAATACAATTTGTCCTTTGATGTAAATGCTGTAATTATTATTATTATTATCATAGTACATTCTTAATATTATATGCTAGAAGTATAAGAGTAAAAATTCTCATATGTAGATTAAAATCTCAAACAAAATGAAAAAGCCCCATATCTTACATGCCTGTTTATACAGAATATTCTGTGTTTTCATTACACTGAAAAAAAAACATGCCTCTGACATCTAGAAAATAGTTGGGGGAACTAGAAATTCTAGGACTATGTGATCCCTATAAATTCTAGATCAAAGAACGAGACAGTTCTAGTTAAATATTCCGAACCAGGTACCCAGAATCTTCTAGTTCCCTGAACTAGAAAAAATGTTTTTGGGATTAGAATTTCTAGGTTTTGAAAATAATTCTAGATCTCACAACTGGAAATTCTGGTTTTAAGAACTAGAATTTATAGATACTTTTTGAATAGAATATTTAGTTTCCTGAAACAGAATTCTTTTGCTTCATGAACTAGAATTTCCAGTTCCCCTCCACTGAGAGATAGATCTGAGGATTACCAATTTATAGATACCTTGAATGGAATATTTAGGCTCCTAAAACAGAACACTGTTTTTTGACTAATAACTTATGGACACCTCTTTCAAAAATTCTAGTTCCATGGACTATAATTTCCATTTCCCCTCCGCTGAGAGACAGGCCTGAGAATTATAATTTATTCATTTATTTCATTAAAGTACTTAGCTTCATAATTAGAAATTACCAGTTCTCTATTACTGAAAGATCTCAGAACCAGGCTCAAAAGCAATACACACGAATCAAAGTATGGATTAACCTACCTGCACAAATTAGAGAAATCTAAGTATCTCTGCAATTTAAACAAAAAGGTAAAATGACTTTGCCTTTTACTTTTATATTCTTAAATAAGAAATAATAATTAAGGTCCTTTAATTTAAACCAGATACTTTTTACTATGTTTTGGGGCTAACTTTGCTTGTTCTTAATTTCTTTCAGTTACTTAGTACAACTGAATATTATAGTTTTTCAGGAAACTTGCTTGCATGTTCAGAAAATCAGGTTTACGCTCGCAATCACACTAATTACTCCATTTTGTGGATTTCCAATGCTAATTAAATACTCAGCAGAAAAAGACATTTAAAAAAAGAATCTCCATAACTAATGTTTTCCAATTATATTTTTTTGTTTAATATAGTTTTGTGACAGTGGCATATACAAAGGGGCAGTTTGGGCCTTCAACCCACCCCCCCATGTCAAAGTTTTTTAAATAAAATGTCCATATTTCTTTTTTAGCTTAAATATTACACAAAGTTATATCTATCCCCCCACCCCACCTTGAAGGAAACTTGCATATGCCACTGTTTTGCGATATAATTTATTTAATATATTTTCCACAATGTCAAGTAAAGTTGCAACATCATCACCAACAATTTTTCAGAACATACCACAATTTTCAACATTAGTAAAAGAATATCTGGAATGACATCACCAGACTTCTTCAACACTTCATCTCTACAAAGTGTTAAAATTCAATTTAACTCAATTGGATGTAGTGTTAAGACACTAGTGCGCTTCAAATAATTTGAGTTTATTGGTAAAGTAATACTTTTTTACAGCTCTGCAAAAAGCTGTAAGCCTACACACACCAAAATCTATACAGTATGCAAGGTAGTGACCTATAATTTAAATACCCAATTTGAATACACCATTTAGACAGTAGCAGACTTCAATAACAGTTTTACAGTGGCGGCTCGAGGGATACAGCAAGTACAGCCGGGCTGCACTTGAAATTATCAGCAACTACTTTAAAATAATTTATTCTACTAATTTTCCTAAATTCAGATTAGAATTGTGGAATTCCTACGGTAAATTAAAAAAAAATCTCCGAAAAAAACCAACCATACAAAAAAAAAAAAAAAAAAAAAAAAAAAACGTATTGTGGCCGGATCGCTCATTCAGAAAAAAAGCACTTTAATCTTCCCGCAATTCAATTGGGAAAATCTTTGGTTCAGCCCAGAGAGCTGAAAAGAAAATTGGCAGCACCGTAGCCATGACAACGACTACGTCAGCAGCCTCTCCGGCATAGGGAGTATGCAGCTGATACAGCCGATGGAAGATTTTCTAACGTCGGCTGAACTTGAGAACTCGACTGATTCGCTCGGACGAGAAGTGAGGGAGGGGGTAAGGAGACTATATGTTTGGAAAACTCTGGACTTTATATTGCTGAATTTATCAAGAAGGTAAGCCTGAATAGACGCTTATGAAGGGACAATTACCCATCAAAGCAATATTGTTTTTAAGTAAGCAAGAACTGGCATTTAGACATGGCGAGCGAGAAAATTCTTTAAGCATGGGAAATTTTAAAGAGCTTTTAAAATTATTGATATCTGAATTAAAACAACGCCTTTTTATGGGGACATCACTGACCGATTCGCATGTTTAAAAGAAAGGAGGATTGATTTGACTTATAAAAAATAAGTAAGTTTTCTTTTTTTTTTTTCTTCTCAAGTTATCGTTACAAAAGAAAATTCTAAGGAAGCTTCGAATCAGACACGGATTAATGCAATTTTGAGGATAAGAGCGGCTGGTTGAAATTTATGTCCATTTTATGGAAGTAAAATAGGATCTCTGACATTTTTTATGTAATTTTTTTTTTCCTCGGTGAGGGCTTAATCCGCCAGCTTTCGAATTCAGTAACAAAGATTTTCCAATCCTCTCCGGAGGAAAGGGGGGGGGAGGCTCATATGCTTCCGGCTGCACTAACATTTTTTACCACGGGCCGCCACTGCAGTTTTATTAAAAATATATATATATATATATATAATACTTACTCACCAGGCTTATCTGTATTTACATTGCAAATATAACCCATAAAACAATAATAAAATGAAGTTTTATTCTTATTTGTTCTTTAAACTTCTTTGTACTTTTACTGACAAAAATATTTATTCTTAAAAGTAATAGAATACCTACCTACCTTTTAAGTTATTTTTAATGTTTAAAATAGTCATTAAGGTACCAAATAATGTGCTTAGTTTTAAAAGCAAATGTTGTTTATAAGATAATCAATAAAAGCTTTATCTTTTTTAGCAATTAAAGACTAGGTTCTTATACTTTTTAAAGTACCTTTTTCTTTGTTAATTTAATTGCACACATATATGCAGCTAGATGACAAATATTGAGATGAATTTACAAATGTTAATTTTTAATTCATCTCAATATTACTAATAATTAATATTCAAGGGAATGTATATAATATATTACAGGTATAAGAGAAGCTTTATACAGTTAATTTTCAATAATTTACAACATTAAAAATGACTACAATATTTCAAGTGTAGGCAAAGTTTTTATTAATGAACACATATTTATAGATTGTTTACAATTTTTTTTTTCAGTAAAATACTTAATACTTGGATGCAAATAACTACATGGTTTACAAACAGAATACACTGAAATATTAAATATACTAAGAAAGATATTTCATTAAACCTTGAAAATATTTTTGAAAACTAAATCAATTGTTTTAAGACAATATTAATGAATCAGGAATTGAAGTTTTATCAACAGCACATACAGGTCTTCTAAATTTACCAAATATAATGACATTTAAAATAAAATATTTTAACAAATGATTTTTTATTTTTCTGAAATCATGCAAAATGAAACAGAACATCCACAAATGAACCATACATAACTGCATTGTCAAATTAACAAATTAACCTTTTCTATCTCTCATTTGGAGAATATATTTTAGCAGAAAAACTAGTGTCCAACAATTTGATTATTTACTACAAAATTTTCATGATGAAACCGAGTAACATTTCAAGGTATATGCTAGATAAACAATATACTATACATATACAATATATATTTTGAAAGCAACCATAAATATTTTTAGAGGCAAGACAGTATTTTTCTTTTTCCATTGTCCAGTTTTGTTCGAATACAGAAACTAAATGCATAA
>JAWZYV010016769.1:0-38613 GCA_038373885.1 Cheiracanthium punctorium | reverse complement strand
TAAATAATAAGTTATAGGGCTTTAAACTTGAGTAATTTTTACCAAATTATTATACAAAATGACAACAATAAGACCATTTACATGTGAAGATATGTTTCGTTTCAATAACGTGTAAGTTATTTGTTTTAATGAAACATGTTTATTTTGTATGCCATCTGTGGAGTGTTCCTGCTATAATGCTTTTATTTTTCTCCACGTGGACTTTTAGGGATAAACTATCTATTTTGGATATAATAGAAATATTATATATTACACCAATCATGCCTATCTTTTCTTGGAGAAACGATGTTGTGAACAGCTTCGATATCATCCCTTTCAGTGATCGATCTAGGATTTTTTCAGAAGAGTAAAAATACTCCTTAACCTTTTTAGAAAGAGTATTTTCTTTTCCAAAGGAGTAATTAAAGCAACGAACAATTATGCTAAATATTCAAATACATAATTAAATTGCATTTGACACATAAATAATAACTGATTATACGTCTAGGTACATAAATGTCAGTTCAACAAAAACTAGTGCGATAATTGGATTTTTTAAATTTAAAATCAGCATATCATAATTATAAAAATACACATTCGGAAATTTTTAAGGCGTATTCTGAATTTCTAAAGCGTGAAATACGCATTTAGAGGCGTTATCGCAAACACTGATCCCTTTATGTCGCTGTCCTGGCTTGACGACAAATTAATGGTGCCATAAATTACACTATATTATTCTTTTTTTAAACAGGGATGTATAAATGTATATTATGTATTTATAAATGTTGATTCTCTAGCCTTTCAGTGGATGTTTACTTATTAAGGGGGACTTTGGCACCTTAACTCCCCCCCCCCCTCCCTTTTTTTGGTACTTACGTTTTATCCCGGCGGTCCTCCAAGACGAGCGATTTTTCATCAATATAAATTCCGGACACATGAAATTATTGATGATTACGAATACGACTGGCAACAGTTTGCCAGCACATTTTACGAAAAAATAATTTGGTGGGAATGACTGCCGGGATAATATGTAAGTACCCTTTTTCCTTTAAAATACAATTACTAACAGCAAATTTCTAAAGAAATTGGTTGATTCCTACTTTAGGACCCTACTCCGCTAAGCTGACGATGAATGCCTAAATGTTGTAACCTTGGTGACTTTATACAAATATATGGCAATCCTACTGAAAGCTGCCATTTTATACCCCAGTGCCATGATTTAACTGTAAGATATGATTGTAGCAAAAGTAAATTCAAGGTTTTAGATTATAAAAAGTTCGTTTTTAGATTTCAAATGGTTCTTTTACTCTTGAGAGTTACAATTTGTTACTAAAATATGAATGCGGCTAAAAAAAATCTAGCATTTAGATCTTTTAAAAAATCGTCTTAGAAAATTCGTTCTAAAATCCAAACATATCAAAAAGGAATAGACCAAATAAATAAATAGTGAAATAACTGGAAAATAGTTTACTTAAAAAAGTGCTGTTCAATGGGCCATGTAAGTAAAATATCCTTTTTAAATATATATATATTTCAAAATTCTTTCAAATTTGTTAATTTTGTATGCTCATCACTAATTTATGTGCCTTTTCCCATAGTATCTATGGGAAATGGGAACGTTGCAGCTCCTGGAGACACTGGAAATGGGGAAACACGCCAAAATGGCGTGTTTTGAAATCGCGCCAAGTGGAATCCTAAAGTAGGAATCAACCAAGAAATTCTATTAAAAATGAAAATAAACCTAAACTGCATAGTCAGTGTCGTAGCTAGGGGCTGGCCATGTGAGTGGCTGACCAGGGAAGGGGGGGGGCACCTGTTGCAGATTTCTCTTCTCTAGAAATCATATCTTGGGGCCACAAAATTTTAATTTTGCTAGGCGTGCTCTGTATGCAGCATCAATACCCGCTTCAGCCTCCAAATTAAGGAAAACCTATCTGAATGCTTCAAGGTGAAAGCAACAATACCACTGTCATCAGCAAATGCAAAAATCCCAAAGATTTACTAAAAACTGTTTCATAAGTCTTAATGTTAGAATCTTTTGAAGAACGAGATTTAATAGACAGTACCCTGTCTCAGGTTATTTAAAATAATAATTGACTCCAATAGGTTGTTCAGAGATTGAATTTACATTAGCATCATAATTAAAAGGACTTTAAAGGGAAAATGAGAGGTTCTATGAATTTATACAGTGAATGTTGCCCATAAAAAATAGTATGGTACTAACGTATTATCCAGGTGGTCATTCTAGAAAACTGTTTTTTCATCTTAAGTGCTGGCAAACTGCTGCGAATCGTATTCAGAACGATCAATAATTCAAGGGCAGATTAAAGGAGTGGGCACCCCCCCCCCCCTCCCTCATGAACCATGAGTAATTCCATGTGTCTGCATTTATCTTTGTGAAAAATCACTCGTCTTGGCAAACTGCCGGGATAATTTGTAAGTACCAATAGTCTTTTTTAATTTTACATTTTAAAAATGTTTTTATCTTGATGCCTTTAATTTTTTTTTTGTTATTATTATTATGATTTACACCATTTTGCCTTAAATATTCTACTATTGTATCATTTACCAATTTTTAAATTTATTATCTTATTTTTCCACAGAAATTTGGATCCCTTAACAGAAACAGTATCCTTTATTCTGAAATATATACATCAGCAGGGGTCGATCCAGGAATTTTTTCCAGGGTCCCATTTTTGTAAAAGTTGCTTATTTTTGTGAATTTCAATACTTAATTTTACAAATGTCAACACTTATTTTGTGAATTTTCCTACCAATTTTTAATAAAAGTAACTTTTTTGACTGAAATAATTGATAAAACATTAAAATGTAGCTTAAAATGCCAATCAAGGGCCATTTTACTCTATTTTAATTTTGTGAAAGGGCTGCAAAACGGACCCAATTTTCCTCTGCATCAACCCCTGATCAGTATTGGTATCTTGACATTTTCGATGTATCAGGTATTTCAATTTGATTTGAGAGGCTTCTTTTAAACCACATATGGGCAACCTCTAGCCTGCGGTCTGGATGTGGCCCACCACAGCTTTTGATCCAGTCCATGGAACCTATCAAAACTCCATATAAACATTCAAAATCACATACAAATGCCAGTTATATGGCCCCGCGACTTTGCTAACATCGTGAAGTTCGGCCTGTGACTTCACTAACATCCTAAAGTTTGGCCCGCAACTTTTCAAAGGTTGGCCATACCTGTTATAAACTATCAACATCAACATTAACACTATACTTCTAATTAACAAAAACTTTTCTAATGACATGCAGTTACCTTTTATACCACACATTTTATAAGGGTTCATATATTTAAAGAAATTTTAAAAATAACTTTTAATAACATTGTATACAGGAATTTCAAATCAATAAAATAAAATCTTAAAGAAACAATCTGTTTGCATTTGAGTATTTTTTAAATTAAAATTACTTTTTGAAATGGAATTGTTCTGCTTGTATTGGATCATTAATAATCCAGATTTGGATACAGATATGAAACAGATTATTTCAGAAATCACCTGATACATAATTTGTCAAGGTACACAGATTTAGATAGCCATATACAGATCTTTCAAGTAGTGCATAATTTCAATGTATATGGTGTCTGTAATTTACAATTTTGCACTTTTTTATATATAATTTATATGTTATGACAATATGATACTAAGCAAATCATACTGCCTACTAATTGAGCATGATATCCTTAATTTTATTAGTATGGACTTTCTTTTTATCTACAGTATTTAGCTCATTGGCCAGAATATTTTCAGGTAGCTGAAGCACCAAACGGTGATGTCATGGGTTATAGTAAATATGCATTTTTATTATGTTTTTCTTTTTATACTGACTAGTTGTGTCGAAATATGTCGTGTAAAAGTTTAGTGCGAGTTTTAATCTTTTTGAATAGACACAAAAAGAAGGATGTTTGAACCCCTTAAACACACAGTACATGAATATAAAATGAAATTTAGATCTCCTTCCTTAATTATCTATTTGATTATCATTTCTGAGCTACCTGCTGGAGTGATAGGCATTCATGATCAACTTTCCTATAAAGATATCACTTTCAAATTTATTTATTTTTTTAATTCTTTTATTGTGTATTATAGTCATTGCTAAAGTCCACTAAATTAAGCAAACTGTGCATAGCTCATAGTTTGATTTTCCTTCTGTGTATGTTGTAGCAGGAAATACACGCACATGCCCCTCCAGTATCGTCTCTTGGCCCCTCAAAGTGCAAAATTCTATTCTGTTAGGCTCATTGTTCTAAATTCTTGCTCTTTCAACCTCTGTGGTTCCAATTAAAGGAAAGGGAGGGCTTCGCTCTTTCAGGCACACTACATGCAACACACTTTGACTTGGAATAGACTTTATATGCATATGTGTGTATTCCTTAAATTGTTAATAACAAACCTATCATCAGTATGGTTCAATTGCTTACTTACAATTCCAAAATATATTATAATGTCTATCATTTTTTTTTTCTTTCAAATGCTTCCTTTTCCCCATATTTTCCAAAAGCTGCCAAGCTTGAGATAGTGAGGAGATTTTGGGAATAGCTGAAATAGTCATTGGCCACAGACTTTTAATCAGTTGAAGGTATCTATAGATCTTAATGTATTGAAATTCTTTTAAGTGACCCTGTAAATAAATTACTCAATCAAAACAAGAAAGATATATCATGCAAAACACATCGATTATAAATCACTTTCAAACACAGTTGCATTTTTTGTTGCAAAATGCAGCTATTTAGCACAAAATTTGACAATGTATTGTATTTAAATCACTTGAAATATTAGAGATAATCTCTAAAAAAGCTGCATATCACTATCCATGTAATTTTCAGAGACCCTTTTAAAGGGCTTTAAAAAGTTATTTCAAATTTTTAATTGAAGAGTAACTGACATGGAGAGTGCAGAAATTGAGGTCTGGCAGTCTAAAATTGATATTCTACATGCTCAAGAATCAAAGATTGCAGTTTTGTTGTTTGTAAACCAGTTAGAGCACAAGTACAAAATTTCCATGAAACTCATCAAACCTTACTTTTTCACATAAGAGTTCTTTGATTTCCTACCAAAAATTAAAATATTGCTAAGCTTTTTTCTTTTTTTTTCCCCCCCCTTTTTTTTTGGGCTGTTTATCTTCAAAGGTTGCCAGTGACTTTTAGTACAACTTTTGATGATACATGTTCATCCTTTACCATTAGTTAACTATACGGTAGGATGGTACTGCATTTGAAATGAATGAATGTTTCTTAAACTGCCATTGACTATATTAAAATTCTTTTGAGTGCTCCTGTACTCCTGTAGAACTACAGACATTACTTTCAATAGAGGATTCCATTTTGCAAAATCTCTAATAATATATTTTAATTTTATTCATTTGAAATAGCTGAATATCTCATGCTTGATCAAAGAGCGTAAAATAAAGTCTTTTGGGTGGCCCTATATGTAAACTAAATGTTACAGCAATCCTAAATATAAAATTCCAACATTCTACAACTAGTTTTTGAGATGTGCTAATTACGTACATACAGACGTCAGGGAAAAAGTAGTCAAAATGTATTTATTGTATATGCATATATATGAACATACATACATGCATGTGTACATTTAGACGTCTCTCAAAAACTCCTCAAAGTAAATTCAGTATTCAAAATCGTTTTTCAAATCAGCGTTCAAAATTTTTTGCGATCACTGTACTTCCTTTTATTTAAACAAGCAGGAAATAAAAAGGTATGAATTTTGTAACTGTTATAAGACACTCTTTTGGCTAACAAAATATCTATTGAATAAGACTTTTTTTTGTTGCTGTTATTTTTTACTAATGTTATTGTTTTTAAGTTATGGGTAAAGCAGAAGGTCATGGAGAAAATTGGCATGGTCACGTAACTGCTCTAACTGTTGCACCTGAATATAGAAGACTTGGCTTAGCTGCAAACTTGATGGCAGGTCTTGAAGATGTCTCAGAAAAGTAAAGACTTAAGTATTTTACTCACTTTCTAGAGAAGTATACATATTATAATATATGAAACTATAAAAATTATTAAAATGTCATTTCTGCACTATCTGCAAAAAATCATCGAAATTGTCATCCAGATGCTATTTTACACCTTGGGAATTTCAAAAGTTGGCAAGTACGCCATAATCTTTTGAATGCTCCTGTATAAGAACTATCAATGCTACAAACATTATTTTCAATAGAGAACATTATTTTGTAATTTTTATATCAATTTGGTTTTGTTTGAAATGTACAAATATCTCTGAAATACACTATAAACATTAACTCACTGTAGACCGTAATGTATTGGAATTTTTTTGGATGCTTCTGTTGACAGGGATCGATCTAGGAATTTTTTTCCAGGGTCCCATTTTTGTGAAAACTGTTTATTTTTATAAATTTCAATATTTATTTTTGTGAATTCTCATACCAATTTTGTAAAAGTCACTTTTTTTTCTTGAAATAATTTATAAAGCAAATTAAAATATATGGTTAAAAATAAAATACCAGTGAAGGGTTGTTTTAATCGATTGTATTTTTGTGAAAGAGTCATTTTAATCAATTATAATTTTGTGATGGGGACGTAAATCGGACCCAAATTCTGTCTTCATCAATCCCTGGTAACAGAGCCTATTATAAATGCTAAATACACTGTTTTCAATAGGGTACATAGTACTGTAGGAATAACATATATAGGAATAACACATAAATTTTTTGTAGTAATCAAACTTTCCAATTTTCTTAGAAAGTGTTAAAAATAACAAACGTTCTTTTGGTAAACACAATTACTATATTTACTTGTGTATAGTATGCATGAGTATATAATGTGCACCCCTTACCTCACAAGAAAAACTGGTGAATTTTTTTTTATCTCATATATAATGCACACCATAATTTTGACATGTGAGTGAATTTCAAAGTGACTGAAATTTTCAATTAAATAGATGGGAACTGAAAACGATGCCATTTAAGAGGTCTGTGCCAGTGCCAGTGGTGGCAAGGACTTTGTGGCATCACTAGTAGCAGCAATGAGAACTGCCAATTAGTATTAAAAAATAATCTTACTTGGGATTTGGCACTTAAACAGGTAAATAAAGACGCTGCAGTGAAATATTTTTCCAGTTTTATTATGTACTCAATAAATTTCTTGATTTATGCATACATTGTGGATTACAGCCAGCAGTAAAAAATTATTCCGAGTATAGCACATTCTCAGTTTTTGTTGAAAAAAAAAAATTGTGTTTGTTACACCAGTAAATACTGTATATTAAAGTAATTTAGTTTTATTCAATAAAGAAAAGAAAAGAAAAATTATAAACAACTGCAATCCAAACAAATATAATTAAAATACCTTTAAGACAGAAACATGATGAAAACGTGACTATATCATGCACACTATAGGGACCAAATCTTATCAATCATGGGGAATGCTCAAGTACTACACATAACCCACATTGATACCTCAATTGAACCAGGTCTCATCTGTCGACCTAATCGTTCTGTAGTTTCCTCAAAGACTTAGCGTAAATACAGGTTACAGCCCCTTAGAGAAAGACCTTCACAGAGGGCACACCACTCCTCGTCCTCGAGCCCATGTGTAGCTGATCAGCCGTAATTCCACAAACAAACAGACAGCTTAATTGTTATTCTTAAAATTTTTCTTAATGAATACATTACTAAAAACTGGATTTTCAAAAACCAAGACTGCTAATATAGTGACCATAGATCAATCAGAAATTAATTTTGATATTAAATCATCAAAATCTTGATATTTTTAAGAATTGCAATTCTTAAAAATATCAAGATAATAGCAATACTTTTATAGAATGTATTTTTAAGTAATTCCTATCTAAAAGATAGAAATTATTAATCAATATTTTTATTTATTTATTTATTACAGAAAAAGGACATATTTTGTAGATCTTTTTGTGCGTGTTTCTAATAAAGTAGCTGTAGACATGTACAAGCAATTAGGCTATAGTGTCTACCGAAGAGTTCTTGAATATTATTCAGGAGATCCAGATGAAGATGCATTTGGTATAGTCATTTACATGTTTGAAACCTTATCTTATGTGGATTTCATTTTAAAATTGTTGGTACATTACAGAATTTGTCTTAAGGTTGATTTTGAGAGAATAAGCAACATTATAGCTCTTTAATAATTTTCAAACATTTATTTTGTCAGACTCAAAAAATATAATTTACTTAAAATAAGTAATTTAATTTTTTAAATATATCATTTCTTAAAAGAATAGCCTCAGTACCATATTCAGAATGGTAATCAAAAATTGTAGAATACTGCTATTTTTAATGCTAAGATATGACGTTATTATTTCTGTGCAATTAATAACATGAAATTATTCAGTAACAGCAAATCTATAGCTACACAAGATGAATTTAGAATATTTTAAAAAAAAAAAGAAAAAATGGTGAAAGCAACACAATATCCTCCCCCCCCCCCCCCCCCCTATTTGAGCAATTTTTTATTGCAGATTTCTTTTTCCCGTGGTCCATGCAATGCATTTAACAAGCTTCAATGAAATACCCCACTAGAATGACCTAAAGATCTAAAAGGGTAACTAACTGTAACGAATAATGATTTGGCCGAATAATCGAAAACTGAATAAAGATTAATAGCATTTTAGTAGTTTTAGTGAGAAAAATTGATTGAAGGTATTAGTATTTTGATTAACAAGTTGTCAAGGAGCAAATTATACTTTATCTTAAGGTATGCTGTGTTTCAAGCATTGTTATATATTTATTTGAAGAAACTTTTTTTTTTTTTTCTTTCTGAGAATGCTCATTTATAAAAGGTAAAAGAGTAAATTTTCTTAAGTGAAAGAGTTTTATCTCATTTTTGTATTATTTCCTCGATTTTATTAGGTTTTTTTATGGTATTCTGTTAGTTCAGTAAATGTCACTAATTATATTTTGTGTGAACCTTTTGTTTTCTTGTTTACAAAAAGAGGGCAACTCAAGTACACAGTCATAATTAAAATTCGAGAAAATTCAGGTATCACCAATTTGAAAATAGTATTTTCTACAATAGGAAAAGTTCCCCCCCCCCCCCCCCCCGCCACCCAAATGTTACATGCCAATGATCAAAATTGTTTACCACCACAATTAAATCCTTAGTAGATGGGGGACTTTTGAATGTTGGCATCACAAGCCTTTTAACGACAGACAAAGGATAATATAAATTGTCGATTGAAAAGAACCTTTCCAGATCACTAGAAGATTAAAATAATAATTATTATTGTAAGACATTTGGAATGGTTTTTGAGTTTTGTCAGAATATTTTCATAACTATGCACAACATGGTATTATTTATTACTCAGCTACTTAGCCAGGGATTCTAGTTACACCACTTTCATCCATCAAGGAGAGGGGAGAGATTATAGAATTAAAAACATTTATGCATTTTTCACTACTTTCACGCAATAATTAGTTTATTATTTTTTCAATTTAGACATGAGAAAGGCTCTATCAAGAGATATAAACAAGAAATCTGTTATTCCATTAACACATCCTGTTCGTCCTGAAGATATAGAATGATATGGCGATAGAACATTTGTTTGAGACATGCTGTTGTAGAAGTGTGATTTTAAATGTGTAGCATTGTGTGAAAATCTGCTTTTATTTTGCATTTCTAATAAAAAAGAATTATCATTCTGATTTTTATATTCAAAATAATAATAATTTTGTATAAAATACACATGGAGTAAAAATGAATTCTTGTCTATGATATGAGACACAAACATTTTTCTTCATTAGAATTTTCAGGATGCTTATAGCATACCTGCCAACTCTTCCAATTTTGACAGGCTTTTTTTTTTTTATCGTCTTCTGATCTTTCAAGAAGGATATAAAACCTTCCATATTTCGAAATGTTTATCACTTAAATAAAATAATATCTTGACGCATGCTTAATAATTTCTAAAGAAAGAAATCTATTTTGAAATAATGGAAGTTGGTAGGTATGTTATAGAAATGCCCTGAAACATACAAAAGGTTTGTTTTATTTGTTAAGTACTATCTACATTCTATTTTCATTTTTTTTTTTCAGTGTACTTTTACAAATCCTATTTCCCATCAATTTATACTACCAGATTTGTTGCAGTGGTCATTAAAATACAATCAACCATTGGTAGCTCAAATTTTTCAGTAACTACAAAGAAAAATATTTTCCCTTCACCTGATCTACTCTCTTAATGCAGGTAACAACTGCCCTAAGGAAATTAAAAATAAGCTTTTTTAAAATTTGTTCTTGGAAAATTCATTTTCCTCTAAAAACCTGAAAAATCTAGCTCTAACCTTGAAATATATTAGAAACTGTACTATACTTTTATTTGATATTCTCTTTCTTAATGCTTTCCCGCATTCTTCGTTGAATTAAGGAACATAATTTTTGCAACTGAAGAAGGGTAGACTTTTTTACCACCTAAAACTATTGTATTGACAAGTATCTTCTTTATGAATACTGTTTAATAATGAGTCCGCTTAGTAAAGTTTTACATTATTGGAGCAGGGTTGCCACTCAATTTTCATTTTTAATTTCCTGACCAAAACTCAAAAATCTCCCTGACTATTTCTAACAAGTTATCATAATATTAAGTCATGTTATTTTGCCCATGCAAAGATGAATAAATTTAAAAATATGTACAATGAACTTTTCATTGTATATATTTTTGCTAATCAATTAAAATTGATTGAATATCATCATTGAATCAATTAAAATTGATTGTGTTATAATAGAAGCATTTAAATGTTTACATAACCTCACGCAGGTTACTATGTCTAAAAATATAATTTATCTTGACTACACAAACATAATGTTCGTAGACTATGTTCGACTACAAACTTAAATTGACTATAAAAACAGATTTGTGATTGATGTCTTTTTCTAACAAATGTTGCATTTATTCAACATAACTCTCTCGCCTGATTTCAACTTTTTCTAAGTATTTTATTTCTTTTACCTGGAAAACCACAAAATATTTAGATATTTTAAGTCAAAGTAGTTTAGCACTCAAGCTTTTCAGTTTCTTTTTCCCCTTTTCCATGGATTGTGTTTTTAAGCTGAACATATCTCTTTAGAGGCATGAAAGAATCTTCTGCATCTTTTTGACAACCATTACATTTGATATCCTTCCAGTAACTTAAACTACATCATGCACAATTCTGCAAGCAACTATGGTATTTTTCTGTATATTTTTTATGAAAAACTCCCTATTTATATAATTTTTAAAAAAAAAGGATAAATCATGCTAAACGCATAGATTATAAAACACTTTCCAACACAAAAATGTTTTTGTGACAAATTTGGCGATTGTTTTCCTTAAAACTGGAGAGATTTTGGAGATAAGATAATGTTGTATTATCACTATAAATGCAATTTTATGAGACCCTGTAAAAAATCTTTAATTTTTTTCCCCACGTTTAACTGAAGAATATAAAAATTTTATACTGATTGTCTTGTGCTAGAAATGTATTAGTGTCTCTCAAATGATTTCAGTGCCAAGTGTCACTGAGATTTTAGTGCCAAGGAAGCCAGTGAGAAACAGGATTCTCTCCGAATATGATTTATTAAGATGGCGAGCCAACTGGTTGTCGGAGGCGGCTAGTAGCTTAATATAATCAGATTAGATATTTTTCGAGGTACAGTCAACTCCCGCTAATCCGCGAACACCTGTAATCCGCGATATATTTCAAATGTAAACAAACTTGTTTGTTTACATTTTGAGCGGCATTTGACTGGTAGTATTACTGTTATAGAAGTTATTTGATTGGCTGAATGTTATAAAGACATTTATTAATGATTTTCCACAGGTATTTGAAGTAAATAATTTCATATATTTGAGCATATTATCATGTAATTAAACATACAGAAACTTATATCCTAAGTTGCATGTGTTCAATGAATGGATGTAAATAACGAGAAACCGAAAATTACCTCGCAAGATCTGAAATTAATGTAATACTGAGATATCAAATATACAAATGATGCCCCCCCCCCCCCCCGTTGTGAGCGACCAGTGAAATTCCTCCCTTTCTGATTGAGCTTGTTTATTTTATAATAGATATATATTTAGTTAAAAACGGTCTTTTAAAGAAATTAAAAACAACAACAACAACTGCCCTTTAAAGAAAAAAGAATGTTTGTTGAAAAACTTCCGGATTTGGGGTCCCTTTAAACATTTTGCAAAAGCAATCATTTGTCAGTGACCAAGAGTTACTGACAATTAGAAGGCTTCAGGTCAAATTTTCTGAAGAAAAATTAAAATCTCTTAAACAAATCAGAATCACTGTAATGTTTGAAAAAATGAAAAATAAATAAAAATTTAGAGAGAATTTATTCTTTTAATTTTGTATTAGTAATTGTATTTAATATTAAAAATAGTGTTTTAGTTCAGCAGTATAAATATTTTCTTTCATCTGTCATTTAGTAAATTCTCTAAATTTAATTGTATTATTTATTGTATTTATATTGACATTTAATTGTGTTTTTATTCAATAGCATAATGCATTTTCTTTCATCATTTCCTATTTGTTTACAGTAAATTGACTATTATTTAAAGGGAAATTCTAAATGTAAAAATGTAAACAAAAAGAATGACCTATAATCTGCAAAATCCTGTAATCCGCACAACCCTTGGTCCCAGTGAGTGTGGATTAGAGGGAGTTGACTGTACTTACGTATTATCCCGGCGCTTCGCCAAGACGAGCAATTTTTTGCCAAGATAAATGCCGGACTCATGAAATTATTTATGGTTCGGAATATTATTTTCGACAGTTTGCAAGCAAATTTGAGGAAAAAATAGTTTGGCATTAATGACCGCTGGGATAATACGTAAGTACCTCTCTCGATTTATCGCCGAATAATGAAAATATCGCGAAGTTCGGTTCATTTTTCAAAGCATTTTTATATATGAGACTGGGATGATAAATAACAACCATAATAATAAACACAAATGAAAAAAAAAAAAAAAAAAAAAAATCTCCACAGAAGAGCAAAATCTATTAAATTTAATTAATTTTGTTTAAGATATCTTCATGTCATACATGTTGACTTAACATTCATACATGTCATACATAATGACTTAAACATTGTTGTTTTTATAATTAAAATGATTACATTGATCCATAATGAATTTTTTTTTACAGGGAAAAAAAAATCTAAAAGAAGCTGTACTAAAAGTAATAATTTTTGAACTACATTATAATTAGAAAAAAAATAATAATTAAAGAATTTTATTTATTTTAAAATTAGTTTGACAAAATTATGTAACAGTGGTTTGAACTTTTTTACAAAGTCGGGCTAAAAGACCTGATAACTGTAATAATGACTGCACTCCTTGAATTATTCTTAAATGTGTCATGCCTATTTCCTAAAATAGAAAAGAAAATTATGAGCAACATACAAAATTTTAATATGAAGATTTATGAATTAAAAAGAATTGCATTCAACTTATAATTTAGAGTTACAATTTAATGGATGAGTAGGTTTTGTAGGTATAAGTCAAACTACAATAGAGTTGACAAGTCCATTTTGACATCCCATTAACAAGTTCCTTTCTAAAAGGTCTTAAAAAATTATTCACTTTAACAAATCCTTATTCCCAATTTTAACTTGAAATGTTAAACTTCTGAGTATAGAAAAAAAAAAAAAGCTAGGCCTTCATTGAATTATTATTTCATGCATTGCTAATTCAGTAGTCTTTTGTTATATTGTGCTTGTAAGGAGACAAGAAAAATGTATGACAAAAAATAATTAGAATTGTAAATTATAAAAAAAAAAAAAAAAAAAAAAAAAAACTTCTATACTATTAAAATCTGTGTGTGTCTGTGTACCATCATCTCCTTCGAAATGTCGGGGAGTTGAGTTTCAACCAAGGTGTCCAAGGATTCTGAAAATTCTTCCGCTAACTTGTTTAGGAGATATTGATAAAAAAAAAAAACCAACAAAAACACTAATTTTTGCTCTCTGTAACTCCGCAATTGTAACCCCTGTAGTGGAAAAGTTATAAATAAGCATCGTGGTTGCCATAAGCACACCCACGGAGGGGGCTATGGGGGCTCAAGCCCCCCTAAAGGTGGAAAGTTAGAATTGAAAAGCATTAAAAATTGGAAATTGTCACAAATGATTTATTTGTTTTCATTTTTAAAATTGACTTCAAATTATTTCTAAAATACCTTTTACTAAAAAAAGATGATAGTTCTTAAGTAAAAACTTTCAGTTAGTATATGAAACAGAATTAAACTCGGCTACAACATCACTGAAATGAGCAAATAATTATTTGACTCTATAATTATTTACATTGCTCGTGAGCTTGTGTACTATGGGCAAATAGTTTATTACCGAATATTTTGACGTTATAAGAGAGTTCTAACTATAATCGAGGTCACTATAACCGAGTTCAGCAGTATTTGAAGCCCAGCCCCCCCTAAGCTAAAATCCCGGGTGCGCCACTGGTGGTTGCCATGTTTGGCGAATTTATTAAATGGTTTAGCCTCTTGAAGTAAAAATAAAAGAATAATGATTTTTTTCCTATTTAGAATATTTGCTAGGTTATCTATTTATTTATTTGTGTGTGTGTGTGTGTGTGCATGTAAAAAAATAAGGATTTGGAGATTTCTGAGACTAATATGTATAATTTTTTTAGTTTGGCGAAAAATAAAATGGCTGATATGGCGATTTTGAGAAAGTAGTAGATTCTATCGACTTGCAGTTTTAGACTTGGCGCAATTTACTAGGAGTGAACCGAAATAGTATTTTTAAAAACAAGTGTAGGTTTTATGAGGATACGGCATTAAACTTTAATTTTCCACGTGCCAAATTTCAAAAGAAGTGAAATTCTCGCCTTTTGTACATCAGAGTTAACGGTAAATAAAACACATTAGAGTTGATAATTTAAAATACTACTACTTTTCAAGTAGATGCCTGCATTATTATTCGATGATCAAACCATGTAAGTGACAGATACCTATTTCCCATTTTGACTGCTGTTAAATCAGAGCTTCAAATGATTCCCTTAAAAAAAAAAAAAAAAATCTCGCAAAATGGTCTATGTTAGCATTTTGGTGATTGAATATGTGTAATAAATAATTGATTCTCATTTGTTAAAGCAGAACTACGGAAGTTTCTTTTACTGGAAACTGTTAGAATGGCGTAATTAATACTGTCTAATTAAAATGTATGTTGATTACTACTTTAGTAAATTTCTTAGCAAAGTTGGAGAAAAATATTCATATGTAGTGCAACTCTATGTTTAATAGTGTGTGTTCTGCATTTACGTATTACTAATTCCATTCCACAATTGAGATGAGCAAATGGCACTAACGCATACCTGCCAACATATAGAAACATTTATCAGGAGCAACTTTAAATAATATCCGGAGTTTCGAAAAGTCTTCAGGAGTAGGTCGTGATTCAAGTTTTTAAAAGGTTGTAACTTATTTGAGATAAGCGGTACTTAAAAATTAACTGAATAATTCATAATTAACATAAAAATATTGATTATTAATTGTAAGATATATTTACACTAGATCCTTAAAAACAGAGTTCAATCACTGATTGAACTCTGTTCCACTGATTGAACTCTGTTAGGGCGGGGGAGGGGGGGGGGGGGGTTGTTTACGACTAGTGTAACTCATATATATGTACATGCGTGTGCGAGAAGTGAGTAAAGAATATACATTTTGTATGACAAAAATTTCCTCATGGGAGGGTGGGGGGGTTTGTATCTTACATATTTCAAAAATAGATCAATGTAAGTAATATAAACTAAATATGAGTACTGAAGTCACACACTCCTACTTTTAAACCCATGAGGCAATGGATTTTTTTTTTTCCTCTTTTCCCCCATATGATAAACATGTTTTACAGGTTTTGCATGCAGTTATCGTCTTTTTTTTTTTTAAGTTCAACTCCAAGGCTGGCTATTTTCCAGAGAAAAATTGTGTTTTGCGGAGTGTCCAGAGTAGTAACAGATTTATGGAGTTGCTCCAGAAGAACCGGAGCAATTGGCAAATATGCTAATGTATGCCAAGATTTGTTTTTATTTTTTTATTCTGCCAAACAGGATATTGCTTATTGCCTTTAGTGTCAAGTTTAATTTTTGGTTTTAGCTATTTGCCATCAACTGGCGGCATTAATTACGGCAATATGGCAGTTCTAAGAAAGTAAACATAAATAACTCATTTCATGTTCTACTTTTAATATCTGTTTTTAATATTTTATAGTTTCCGTATCAACGGAATCCATTGTTGCCACTTAAGTTGTTAAATTTAACAATTAAGTGTAACCACTCATTTCTACAGCTCTTAAGACTCGAAAAAGTGAAAACGCATTAAATATGAAACAAATAGAACTTTAACATACTTGCACTTTAAAAATAGAAGTTTTGGTGCAATTCTACATATCTTTCATTTTATTTCCTTCGCATGTGGACGTCATTGCTGTTTTGCAGGCAGATTATCTGGAGTAGTATGTAAACGCTAACATACGTGCTGCTCCGGACATAAGTAAGTGTATGTCCGGTGCATATTTGTGTAATCTGACTGTGTTAATCAGTCTTCTGGTGTCAGATTTTTTAGATCATTTTTTACCATAGAGATTCTCATTCTGAAGTATTTATCATTGATTCATGAAAAAAATGCTCAATTACACTGCATGACATTGAAAATGTAACACCAAGAAGAAGTGGTCAGAAAATTATGCAAATTTCAGGGTAAATGCACCTTGCAGAGTTATGCTAATGATGTAAAATTGGCAGCTTGCCAGTGCACGTGGAAAAAGATATACGAGAAGGAAGCAGTAGAACGGACAACTTTTGTGGAAGTATTGCTGCTAGAGAAATTGTCGTAGAAATTTTATTCTTGTCTCAGAGGACATGTGTAACCAGAGAATACCAAACCACCGTCAATGGAGGCAGTTCCAGCAGATCGACAATTTTACGAGGGGCATGGTGATCAGACTTAAGAAGGGCAGGTTTGTCCATTCAGCAAATCTCGGCAGATACACACCTGGATATGCCTACTGTACACTGGCTGTGGCAAAGATGGTTGGAACAAGGAAATGGGGCACATTTAAGGGGTGCTGGTGCAGCCAGAGTGACGTCAGCATGTGTGAATCGATGCATGCACCAACAAGTGGTGGCGTCCAACAAGCTACTTCAACCTCCATTCTGCGAAATGTTCAAGACACCTTGGATGTTCCTATATCGACCAGAACCATTTCCCATCAATTGGTTGCTAGTGGCCTGTACTCATGGTGTCCGTTAAGAAGATTGCCATTGGCTCCACAACATAGATGCCAACGACTGCAATGGTGCCAGGCTAGAGCGATGTGGACGATAGAATGGCACAAGGTCGTGTTCTCAGATGAGTCACGCTTCTGTTTCTCCAGTGATAGTCGCCGCTTCCGAGTGTGGCGTCAAAGTAGAAACAGGTCCAATCCGGCAGCAATTGTAGAACCCTACCACCATGCGACAATGGGCCATCATGGTTTGGGGAGCAATTGCATATGACTCCATGACTCCAGGTCACTTCTAGTTTGTATTCGGGGCACTATGACGGCTCAACGATATGTGGATGAAGTGCTGCAGCCGGTGAACTCCCCCTACCTTCAAATGGTTCCCCCACAACCTGTATCAGCAGGATAATGTTCGACCGCACACTGCTCACATCTGCCATTGTGTTCTGCAAGGTGTACAGACGCGTCCCTGGCCACCGTACTCTCTTGATCTGTTGCCAATCACACACATTTGAGATGTGATTGGACGCCATTTGCAGACCCTGCCACTAGCCCGTTCAGAAGATAAACTGTGGCAAATAGTTGACAGGGAATGGAGAAATAACCTCAGGACTCCATCCGTACTCTCATTCACTCAGTACCTAGACATGTTGCTTCATGTATTGCCGTCCACAGTGGTCCAACAACCTATTAAGACGACGCTGCTCTCCCTCTGTATTATGCGTATCATTTTGAAATAAAGATCACTTATTGTTCACTGCTGTCTCTCTCTCAGCTTGCCCAGTTTCAACACTTTCTGGCCACTCCTTATGGGTGTTGCATTTTCAATGTCGGGCAGTGTATATGCAAGCATAAGTTGTCACGTCATGAAAAACTGTCATAGATGGCAAACACCAAAGTTGTTCCAAGGGTTATACACACTTAAAATTTTTGTAAAGTTTAATTTTGGTACAGTTTGGATATTTGCCACCACAGTGGGATGAAATATTACTAAATAAGGCAACCCAGAATTTTCTTAAATATTGAATTTGATGCAATACAACTACAGTAGATTCCCTATAACACAGTAAATATGTTCCGTGTTAGCACAGGACTTGTACAACATGGATTCCTATGCCAGCTGGAGTGTGGACTGCGAGGTATAACTGCAGCAAAACTTATTTGAGCTTCGTAGAAATATAATGATGTTTGGTGTTGCCATTCAAAAGTTATGTTAATTAGAGGAGCTAAAGCATCATAATATCAGAACATTTGTCTCATTTTACCATGCTGTAAGAGTCTCTTTTAACATGTTACATGAAAATGATCGCAATATTTTCGCCATGTTCTATGAATTTGTGTTGTAAAGGGGGTCTACTGTAATCTGTTAAAAATAAAATATGAAATTTGTTGTTTATTTTGTACAAACTGACAGTGAGATCAACGTCAATTTTATGTAACTGTGATATTGAATGAAGAGTTCAGTAAGGGTAATAAACTTTATTGCAGAAGTTACGTCACGAAACGTTTTGATTTGTAAAAGGGACATGATTTTCACAAAAATAGTGTGCATCTTTTATGTACATGGTGCATCGATTATTTCATGCCGGTTTGTTAATTTAGGTAAAATTCAATAAAGTAATCTGCAACATAACTGCGCCAATGCATTGTCCATGATTTACGAAATGCAAGATAAAATAAAATAGTTGTCAACATCATATAATGTTATTTATGTGGTACATATTAATGCTGTAAATTAAACCTAAAAAACAGAATTATATGATGTAGAAATCAGGCATTTTGAAAGAGAAAAGTTTCGTCTGCATACCGTAAAGATCTCTCTTTTTAGATTGCCAGTGACACAGAGGTAGTTTTTGTTTCAGCATGTTGCAATCATTTCAGATTTGCACTCATGGCGTCTACTTTTAGTCACAATTCAAATAATTTTTCCCTTTTTAAGATTCTGCATCACCATAATTCAAATTATAGGTGTAAGGAAAATATTCATTTCTTACTGTGTGGAGAACGGGTGTGCAGCCAGTAAACATTAACCGAGACATTCAATTTACCTTTCAAATTTTACGTACAAATACGTAAGTGTATTCACACTTTCCATGTTCTGTTGAGGAATTATTATCTTGAGGTTGTACAAAGTCATCTGCTTTGATTTTTCTTTCAACTTGAAAACATTAGTGAGCAGTAATTATCAATAGCATCTCACTTGTATAAATAGAGTTGCCATTTCCCACCTTCATTTGTGCAATTCGTTATTTAGCATGTTAAATTTCTCACGAAAGAATTTCCTATATAAAAGAGTTAATACAAGGGGGAGGGACATAAAAAAACATATGATACATAACAAAAGGGTGCTATAATAATCATAACTAAAGGGGGACGGGGGGGAATTGGCTTTCTATTTTTAGGAAAAGCAGTATATGCTTTTTTAGGTACAAGAATGGCTTTTTTCATGGTTATAAAATTCGCTTCTCCATTATTGCTGCTGTTATTTTAAGGGTTTACGTGTGCTGGTACATCACCTAGGATTTACTCATTTAGCCTATTTCTGCTCAGTGTTCTATATATAGGACACCCAAATCTTAATTTTTCTTCTGGTCACAGAAATTTATAAATATTATTTAATTTCCTATTGCCAACTTAAAAATATTAAATCTTACTTTTACCAAATGTTTTATGGTAAAAAGATACAAACGTGAAAATTCTGCTTGTATAAAGAAAATACTATCACTTGTTCAAACAACTGATGAAAATTTACTTATTCATGCAAGCATTAGCAAAAACTGGAAAATGTAATTGGGGATAGAAACAGGTGAAAATATTTTCAGAAATAGGTTCATCATTATCTACAGATACATTAATGCAAATTTTCAATTCATCTTCATTCACAATCAAACCAAGTGAATTGGATTGTTGAACCAGAAACTGTAGTGAATTTTATATATTCTGCATTAGCATTGACTTAATCTAAATTCTGCATTAGCATTGATTATCTAAAATTTTTAACATTGGAGGTCTTGAAAGGTAGCTTTTTTTTCAGGCTTTGTGCAATTAATTATTTAGCAGGATGAATTTTCCAGGGTAAAAAAAAATCTGTTTTACTCATTTGTGGTCAACCTTGGTGACTTTTGACATGCCACTGCCGGTAATCCATTTACCAATGGTTTAAAAACATTTTTTTTTTCTAACTTCTGAATGATTATTTCAGAACTAGACCAAATAAAAATGGAACTACTACTAAGGTATCCCCTTTCAAATAAAAAAGAATCATCAAAATCAGCCCATGTGGAAAAAAAAATATTATATGCCTATAAAAAAACAAGTTTAGACAAACTGATAATCTTCTCCTTTTATGTAGTTAATAAGTAAATAAATAAATTAACTCTTTCAAACTTACTTTAATAAATTCTAACTTAAGATACTCAGGCATATCATGTGTCTTGCAAACTCTGAAAATATTTGCTATGATGTCTTCACATGCATATCCCAGTTTCCATAAATGCAACAGAATTTTATATGCCTCATCTAATTTGCCTTCTGAACAGTGTTTCAACATATCTTTGATAAGCAGAGGATGAGGTTCATCACAAACCTAAATTTAGAGAAATTTTGAAATTATTGGTAGTTTTGAAATCTCATTAATAATTTAATATCTACTAAGAAAAGCATACAAATTTAAGAACTAAAATTAGAATTCATTTAAAATCATTAACATTTTAATTTTACATTAAGCTGAGTATTTTCGCCGTGCAGGGAATAATCACATTTATGGTTTTGGGTTTTGTATAACCTGGTAGGATCAATTATTAAAACTATTAAACACAAACACTAACTTATTATATTTATGAATAATATAATTAATAATTCCACCTGGCCAAGGCATATGCATCCACACCCCAGAGCCCATGGTCGCGAAGGGGGCAGCACATGCCTTAGCTGCGCAGAGGGCAGGTTGTGCCAATGTTTGACTTTGACTACAATTAATAATTAAACAAACAATTTTTAGAAAAATTCTCCTTTAAAGACTGTTCTTTTGGGATATTGTGCAACTTTCGAACGGCTTTTTAAAAAATTGAATTGCACTAGACTCCAAAAAATTTAGAATATCTCTTTACAAGTTGTATTATGGACTGTTACAAATAATGAACCTATAGGATAGGAACCAAAAAATTCAGGAAAAGATGTTAAAAATACAGTTTTGCAATTTTTCCCTAAACAGTAACTTTTCAGCCCATATTTGGTGGCAATTTTCATGCTTACAAATTTTTTCTGAATGTTGCATGAAACATAACCCTTTAGTGTTAGTATTAGAGAATAGTATATTTTGTGAAGAAAGAATTATTCAGTTTTTGAGATGTTATGCAACATTGGTTTATTTTTAAAGCTGTTTAAAAGTCCAGTGACGCAATCATTTTTCAAAAAGAATATCTTTAACAGGAAAAAAAGAAGTCTGAAGGGGATAATTGAAGCTCTGGATCTTTTGCATTGTTTAAATAAAACATTTAAACATTACATTAGATACAAACGAAATTGGACTATGATGATGAAACAATATGCAGTCGACTCCGGTTATAGTGAACCTCTGGGGGCCGGCAAATTTCGTTGACTGTAAGTGAAGTGTCCCCATATGAACAAGGAATCCTAACTAATATTATAAATGCAAAAGTGAGTTTGTTTGTTTGTTTATGACGCTTTCATGACTAAACTGCTGAATTGATTATAATGAATTGTGATTTAGATATAGATGGGACTCTGGAGAAGGTTATAGGCTACTTAGAATTTTAGATTTTTAATTACTTTTTTAATTATTAATTAAAAACCGTTTTTACATTGCCATGCTTGGCGAGTTTCGCCCGTATCAAATGATTCATGTTTTGAGCTAACAAGAATGCTATTACTTCAATAAAGAATCGCGTGCATCTGAAAAACATTAAATACCACGGAAATTATGCCAGTTTTATGCCAAATCTATCTATAATAATAAAAATGAATGTTCTCCAGACAAATCTACAGAAAGCAGAGCTTTGAAAATTTGAGCATGACTGAGCCCATGACTTCGGTAAAGTGCACCTGAGGCTCAGAATTTTTAAATTTTAATTACTTTTCTAACTATTGATTAAAAACCGTTTAATCAATACCTGCACAAAATCGTCTGTACGCCTGCACAAAATGATTAATGCTTTTCAAACAAAGCAGAAATTCTATTTGCAAAATCATATGCCTTTGAAAAACATGAATTGGTGTGGAAATTATGTTGATTTTACACCAAATTAAAAAGCATAAGTAAAGAAAAGGGTACTTGCGTATTATCTCGGCGGTCTGCCAAGACGAGCTATTTTTTGCCGAGATAAATGCCGGGTACATGAGATTATTAATGGTTTTGAATACGATTGGCAACTCATTTGACGAAAAAACAGTTTGACAGGAATGACCACCGGGATAATACGTAAGTACCAAGAGAAGTCCAGGTGTGTTTCTTAAAGTTCATAAATTTTCAAATCCTACCAATAATATAAATGTGTACGTTTGTGTGTTTGGATGTTTTTGACTGAATCACACAAAAATGGTTGAATGGATTTGGAAAAATTTGTAATGAAGACAGCTTATGCCATGGATTAACATACAGGTAACCTTTCAAGCATATAGCATAAATAATTCTTTTACAAAGACATTCAAAATAATTCTAATGCATTGCGCTCTATGGAAATGTTGTAGCTACTAAACCGATTCTAAAACTTTTTCACTGATTGAAAGCTACATTATTCCTGAGTATTATTGTTTGTTTGTTTTTGGATTAAGACCGATTGACTGCACTAGGGTCCTAGGTCCATATGGGGAATTCCTCTGTGGAGGACTTTCTAAGGGATCCTAGCCCGTATTTACGTGAGGTATTTTAGAAAACCACGGAAAACTGCAAGTGGCTAGGTAGACAGGTGCGACCGGGGTTTGAACCTGGCACCTCCTGCCTTGTAGTTTTGAGAGCAGAACTTCTTAGACACTGGTGGCACTCTGAGTGTTATAGGCTACCTTTAATGCATATATCACAGATAGTTCTTTTACAAGGATGCTCTTAAGAATTACACTACGCTCTATGTGTATCTCTGTAAATACTGAACCGATTCCTAAACATTTTTTACTGATAGTAAAAAAAGTTACACTATTCTTGAGTATTATAGGCTAAAATTCATGCTTGTAGCATAAATAGTTCCTTTACAGGAACACTCAAAATAATTCTAATACATTACGCTCTCTGGGTATCTCTGTAACTACAGAAGCGATTCTAAAATTTTTCACTAATAGAAAGCTGCTCTATTCCTCATTAACATAGGCTAAAATTCATGCAAACAACATAAATATTTCTTTTACAAAACAGTTTGCAAATACTGTCGTAACTGTCTCTATTCGCCAAATACCTGAATAAAATCTAAATTTAGTAACTCTGCATACTCTGCTATTTTAAATGAAGTATACTACTATGCATTATACTTCATTTAAAACAAGTAAAAAGCAAATAATATTCAAATGCAGTTTCTTTTGTCGCAAACATATTTGTTATTCACACATGCTTCATTTCTCTCGGGACCTAATTCTAAAGCCGAAGCGGACGAAGTCGCGGGTAGCAGCTACTGCATTATATATATAAGTAAAAAATTGTGTTTTATACCCACACTGAATATTTGTGTAAATCAAACATAATTAATCGTATTTATGCCTTATTACTCCTAAGTGCTACAATAATTTAGGAGATTCCATTCAATTGGCCGGAAAGTGCTATAGCCAATCAAGCAATAGCAAGTAGAGGTAATCCTTAACCTGTGCAATTGCACCGGGAAGGAAAATGGAATTGTTCAAGGAGAAGAGAGACATGTCAATTAATTTCACTATGAAATGTACCCTACCTTATGTTAAGTGCTTAGTAGCCAAAAAGTGCCAATGATTCTAACTGACTAAGAATTTAATCCCCTTTTACAGATGTCCCCGGATAGCAAGTGTGAATACAATTAGGAGGGACACAGTTTGGTGCATTGGATTGAAGCACTTGGGGTCTTTTCTTTTTGGTCAAGAATGAGAATGAGAAATTGTCATTGCTACCTTCTTCATTGTGGAAGTGTGGGTGTCACTGCCTTTCATCCGGGGTGGAAAAGATGAGCCTATGCACTTAAGCACTGGGGGTATCGGACAAAAGGAGTACGGGAAGGCATACACCACAAGACTTGGGCTGTTTTGCAAGGAAATTGGAAAGCTAAAGATAAGTATGCATCACTGCAATGAATAAATCCTGTGTTCACAATGGTCAAGAGT
Source organism: Cheiracanthium punctorium (assembly GCA_038373885.1). Taxonomy (NCBI): domain Eukaryota; kingdom Metazoa; phylum Arthropoda; class Arachnida; order Araneae; family Cheiracanthiidae; genus Cheiracanthium; species Cheiracanthium punctorium. The sequence goes on along the minus strand of JAWZYV010016769.1, from coordinate 14,075 downwards.
CTAAAGCCCTTTCTCTAGTGTGCTATTGTTCCCCTTCCCCTACACTATGTTAGCCTAGCCCTGACAATTTTCCTGGACTTCGGAACAGATGCTTGATAATCTCTTTGTCAGACATAAAAGCACAAAACGGCTAAAAAGACTGAACTTTGCTGCAGATCATACAGAACAAATAAATTATTATGCATTTAACACATTACCTGTTATTCTTTTATATGTATTCATTATTAACTTAACTAATATTCATTATATTACTGTATTCAGTATAAATAAATTCATTAAACTAATTTAAATACTAAATCTCAAATGCATCAATGATGTTGAAAAAGACTGAATTCAGTCAAAAAACTGAAAACTTTCATGCCTGGTTTGTGTATTTATCGAATGCAATACAGACAACCTTTGAGATTGTAGACATAAAAAAACTTCATTGCCACCATTTCCAGAATTTTCGAAGTTCAGTTTTTAGGTTCACTATAACCGAAGTTATGTTCACTAAAACCGAAAAATGCTATGCACATTTCTAATGTAAGTGAATCGGGACTAATGATTTGCATTTACTATAGCCGAAAGTTCACTATATCCGGCCGGAGTTGACTGAATAAATGAAGAACATGTTGAGCAATGCCTTACTGTAGGGGTGCACAACCTTTGTAAGAGAAGGGCCACTCAAAGAAGTGGCTGGACTGCCGAGGGCCACACCACCAATTTACTTTGAAAAGTGAAACAGCTTCAGTATAGACAATTGTCAGTAATTTATCGTTGTAGAAATGCTCATTTTAAAACCAGAATTTTTATAAGAGAGACAAAATGGTTATATAAAAATAAGATTATAATAAAAATGAAAAAAATAAATAGTTTCCTCAAACAAAAGCTACGCATGCATAAATTTAATATCAGTAATTTGTATAAGCATAGCAACAAACAGTAAAATTTTAATAAATTCGTAATAAAAACATTCAAACAAACACACACACAAAAAAAATCTGATCATACAAAAACAATAGAAAGGGAACATCTGTACTGTAGTTTCACCCTTTTTCTTTTTACATTAAATAATTAATCCATAGTACAGTTATTAAATATATAATTTATCTTGATTAAATAGCATTCATTACATAATTTTAAAAATAATTAAAAGGAAACTGAAATTTGACGACCAAGCAAAATATTGACATAGACTAGATTAAAAGCAAAATGAACCAAAAAAAAATTACAAGTATTAGTGTGACGATTGAGACTGTATTTTACTAACAATGTTTGGAACATTTGGTTTAAAGTTAGTTGTGGATATTTTCAAGACAGATTTCAAGTGTTCATCTGTCAATTTACTTCTTAATTTTGACTTATTTAAATTCAAAAGAGAAAATATTTGTTCACATATATAGGTGCTACCAAACATCGGACATTTTCTTGCATTATTTTTTAAGTGACAAAACTCAGTAGGTAGAGTTCTACAAAAGTCGAGAAGTTCTAAGTCACGGAATCTAGCCTTGCATAAGTCTGAAGTTTGCAAATCAATGAGTTCTAACTGTACATTTTCAGGAGCTTCCTCAACTGGAACAGAAAAAGGGTCACCAAACAATTTAAATTTAACCTTTTGCATCTCAAAATCTTTGAATCGCTTTTCAAATGAATCAAGTAGCACTTTTATTTGTTCCGAATAATCCATTTGTTTGTCAGAAAATTTTTCCTTCAGTTTTTGGAGGTAAGGAAAGTTTATGAAATTTTGACATCGTATCCGATCTAAGAATAGCTGGAGCTTCAGTTTGAAAGCAGATACTGCATTGGCCAGTTGGCTAACAAACTGATTTTTTCCCATCAATTTTTTTGTTCAGGTCATTCAGATGAGCTGTCACATCAACTAAAAATGCTAAGTCGCACTTAAAAGATAGTTCTTTTAACATTCTAGTTTGCTTGCCTTTTTCTTCGAGAAATGATATTATTTCATCAAACAAGTCGGCAAATCTTTTCAGTGCTTCTCCACGGTGTCTCAGAATAATACATCAGATCCCCATGTGTTACATCTATATGTTCTAACATCACCTTAAATTAAAGTAATTAAAAAACTTTGTAAAAAACACACATAAGAAGTCAAAGGAAAAAGGATACGCGTTTTGTTCAAAAATTGTTTTGAACTTCTTCAGTCCAAGCCCTTCAACGTAAAGAACACAGGGAACTGAAAAGAGAAAAACAAGCAAGATGTTGCCACAAGGGGCAAAGAAAAGTCGAACAAAACCACGGAGAGGGGAGAAAAAAATTAAAATGGGGGATAAAAAGGAAAGGAAAGAAGCACAAAAAATACAGAAATAAAAAAGGAATAAAGAAAAATAATAAAAAAGGGAACACACAAGTACAAACACACACACAAAAAAGAGAAAACAGAACAAACAAACAAAAAACAAATAGCACTTTTTTTTTTTTTTTTTTTTAAACCACGAACAGGACAGCACAATAAATATATATATATAAATATTTTTTTTTTTAAATAAAAACGAAAAAGAAAGACAGTAACACACGTACATACACATTAAAGAAACAGGGGGGGGAAAAAAGGGGGGGGTAGACGAAGAAAGTGAAAAGAACCTTACAACAGCAACTTCCAAGCAGAATGAACGAAAGGAACGGAAGAACCATCGTTCACAAGACGATCTAAGTGCTGGGTAATGGAAAAACCTTCCAAAAAATCCACATGGGACAAAAACTGAGGAGTGCACAAAATCTTAGCCTTAGAAAACTGAAATCGATGATTGGAATTCCAACAATGTGAGGCAATAGAAGATTTGGAAAGTTCGTGCTTAGAGACATATCTCTCATGCTCTTTGAGCCTAAATTTGAGAGCTCTTCTTGTCTGACCAATATAGCCCAAATCACAAGATTCACAAGGAATATAATAAACACCCCAACGGTTCTCAGTAGGAATAGGATCTTTAAGGGATGAAAATTTAAGTTTATTAACAGGTTTAAAAATGACTTTGAAACCGAAATTTTTGAGAAGTTTAGAAATTTTGTAGCATAAAGGTGAAAAGAAAGGTAGTACAATTAATTCGTTGTGAAAATTAATAGTATTAGTAGAAGTATTAGGCTTATTAAATTTAGAAACAGCTTTATCAATAATAGAGGGGCTAAAACCACGAGAAACAGCTAAGGATTTTAAGTAACTAATTTCATTATTAAGAGAAGAAGAATCAGAGCAAATTTTGATAGCACGAAACACATAAGTGTAAAAAGCAGAAAGTTTTTGCTGGTAAGGATGATTAGATAGGGCATGAGGAGGTAAAGATATAGAAAAGGGCTTGCGGAAAACAGAAGTAGAGAAACCGTCAGGATTCCTAGAAACAAGAACATCCAAAAAAGATAAAGAATTGTTGCACTCATCTTCTAGAGTAAATTGGATACACGGATCAACAGAATTAACGATCAAAAGTAAATTAGAAATATCACAATTGGAATCCACTAGAACGAAAGTATCGTCAACATATCTGACCCAGCACGGAAAATTAAAGACCTTGAAGAGCTTCTCTTCAAAATAATGCATATAAATATCACATAAGAGAGGTGAGAGAGATTTACCCATAGCAAGACCCTCGGTTTGTTTATAGAAAGAGCCATTAAAAATGAAAGCAGTTTGTTTAATACAAACGCTTACTAAAGCTATAAACTCTTTAATCTCAATAGAAGAATAATGAAACTCGCGTAAACGCTTTTCCAAACAGTCAATCGCACCTTGGATAGGAACATTAGTGAATAAAGATTTAACATCAAGAGAAAGCATTTTACAATTAGTAGGAGAAAGAAGTTTAACTTTGTTAACGAAATCATAAGAGTTTTTAACAGTGTGGGTATTACTAGCAGTCAAAGGTGAAAGAGTATGCGAGAGGAAACGTGCAAGGTTATAAGAAGCAGTACCAATGTTAGAAACAATGGGGCGAAAGGCAAGAGAAGGTTTATGAATTTTAGGAAGGGCATAGAAACGAGCACAGTTAGCAATAGAAGGAATAACATAACGTTTAGTTTGAGCATTTAAGATTACAGAGGACTTCACAGTGTGTTTAATTTCAGAAAGGTGACTGTTAGTAGGATCAGAATTTAATTTAGTGTATGGACCAGTGGTTAGCATGTTATTAATACAATCAACATAAGAAGATTTATCAAGTAAAACAGTCTGGCCGCCTTTATCAGCTTTAGTAATGAGTAAATTAGGGTTAGAATTAAGTTCTTTGAGAGCAGTTTTTTGAGAACGAGAAAGGTTAGATATGGCATGCATATTATTTGAAGAGATAGTATTAGCAATAAGATGTCGCAAAGTATCAAGTTGGTTAGAAGAGAGTTTACTATTTTTAAAGGAGTTTTCCATAGGAGCAATAAGTTTGGAAACCGAAACGTTACTAACACGAGAAAAATTCAAACCTAAACTAAGAGCATCTCTCTGAGAATCAGTTAAAACATGTGAAGACAAATTAACAACAGTGTCCTGAACAAGAGGACTAACAGAACCGAGGGAAGACCTAACCGGAAGAAGAGCTTGGAATTTCTTATCCAAAGTAGCTCTGTGAGAAATAGAACGTTGTTCAACATAAGTGAAATTCCGTTTTTCCCAGTTAGCAAACGCAGGGTAAGACTTACTCAAAAGCAAATGGAGATCATAAAGATCAGATTCAAGAATCGAAACTTTACAACGAACATCCTGAATAAAAGCACGTAAAACCGCCCGTTTAGACCTATTCAGAGCCTTATCAACACGAGAAGAACCGTGAATATTGCACTTAATGTCAATGAACTTAGGAATGACATTACTGCATTTGCATCGAACAAGAAAACCTAAATGATTCAAGAAACGAGAACGTTTCAATCGTAAACGGGAAAAACGGTTAAACAAAGATGAATCCATACAGAAAACACAAAAAACAGAAAAGAAATCAGCAAGAAAAAGCACACGAAGAAGGAAGGAAGAAAAGAGAAAACAAAAGTGAGAGTTAATAGTCCAAATAAACAAAACAACAGAAAAAACTCTCAAAATACTGGTGTTAAACGATAAAGTAATTAAAAAACTTTGTAAAAAACACACATAAGAAGTCAAAAGAAAAAGGATACGAGTTTCGTTCAAAAATTGTTTTGAACTTCTTCAGTCCAAGCCCTTCGACGTAAAGAACACAGGGAACTGAAAAGAGAAAAACAAGCAAGATGTTGCCACAAGGGGCAAAGAAAAGTCGAACAAAACCACGGAGAGGGGAGAAAAAAATTAAAATGGGGGATAAAAAGGAAAGGAAAGAAGCACAAAAAATACAGAAATAAAAAAGGAATAAAGAAAAATAATAAAAAAGGGAACACACAAGTACAAACACACACACAAAAAAGAGAAAACAGAACAAACAAACAAAAAACAAATAGCACACCTTTTTTTTTTTTTTTTTAAACCACGAACAGGACAGCACAATAAATATATATATATAAATATTTTTTTTTTTTTTAATAAAAACGAAAAAGAAAGACAGTAACACACGTACATACACATTAAAGAAACAGGGGGGAAAAAAAGGGGGGGTAGACGAAGAAAGTGAAAAGAACCTTACAACAGCAACTTCCAAGCAGAATGAACGAAAGGAACGGAAGAACCATCGTTCACAAGACGATCTAAGTGCTGGGTAATGGAAAAACCTTCCAAAAAATCCAGATGAGACAAAGACTGAGGAGTGCACAAAATCTTAGCCTTAGAAAACTGAAATCGATTATTGGAATTCCAACAATGTGAGGCAATAGAAGATTTGGAAAGTTCGTGCTTAGAGACATATCTCTCATGCTCTTTGAGCCTAAATTTGAGAGCTCTTCTGGTCTGACCAATATAGCCCAAATCACAAGATTCACAAGGAATATAATAAACACCCCAACGGTTCTCAGTAGGAATAGGATCTTTAAGGGAAGAAAATTTTAAGTTTATTAACAGGTTTAAAAATGACTTTGAAACCGAAATTTTTGAGAAGTTTAGAAATTTTGTAGCATAAAGGTGAAAAGAAAATCAGTAGTTACTAACAAGTTTGGTAAGATCAAAATTATGTGCAGAACACAAATTGAAAATGCAGGATAAAATATCAGCTCCAGTTGTTCTCCCCTTCATTGAACTCATTCCAATAAGTTGTTCAGTTATTTCAAAATTTTCTGAAATTCCTCTAACAAACAAAAGCAGCTGAGCTGTTGAAGTTATGTCTGTTGACTCATCAGTCGCAAGTGAAAAATACTTAAATTTGGCGACAGCAATATGGAGTTGTTCATTAATATCATCAGACAGATTTTCAATTCTTCTTTTAATTGTCATTCTGCTGAGACTCACTTTTTTCAATTTGTTGATGGCTTCAGGACACAATTTCTCGGCAACCAACAAAATACACTCCTTGGCAAAATCGCCATCAGTAAAAGGGCGACCACTTTTTGCGATTAAGGCCGCGATTCCCACACTAACTTCGACACAATTATTCAACTGCAAAGTTGCCTTTGTGAACACATTTCTTTGAGCAACAAGAGAACAATGAAGAGATTCGATTTTTCAATCTCTGCCGTCTCCCTCGAGCTTTGAAAATGCTGAATGTTTCGTTTCGTAGTGCCGCTTAATGTTATATTCCTTGCAAACACTAATTGTAAAATTACATATCAAGCACGTAATTCGATTATCTTGCTCCACAAAATAATATTTTTAAGTCCAAGATTTCGAAAATTTTCTATTGTCGTCCGCTATCTTTCTTTCCTTTCCGCTCATCTTAGCAAATAAGTAACTTGTGACAATAGAAAAAAAAAAAAAAAAAACTAATAACTAAATACAGTCACTGCCCATTTCTGAAAGACAAAAGAACAACAAAGAGAATGGGAGGAAAGACCTACGAAATATCATTCAGGGACGATTCTACTCTGCAAAGGGGTGAGATGGGTACTTTCCGGAGTTCAGTTTGATGTGTGCTGTCTTTTGTGATACTTTTTGAATCCCCTCTCACTCACAAATGTCCAAAAGCGCCTTTATTTATGAAATTATTAGATTTTCATACATTGACGAAAATGATTCAATACAGATTTGCGCAGATTTAAAAAAAAAAAAAAAGTTGAAGTAAGTGCTAAATTTAAATTTGCGTTTAATACAATTACGTAAAATATAATTCAAGCTAAGATTGGGATTTATTTGGGAGGGTGCAGATAAACGTTAAAATAACCTTCAGAATGGCTCTTAGTCATTTCACGTATTCCTCTTTTACTATCCGTGCTATGTGCTACATTAAATAAACACTTTCAACTAAGACTTTCTTCTAGTTATATACCACACAAAAATATAACCCATTAATATTCACCACATTACTTCTATAAGACAAACTTCCCGAGTAGAGATAAGAAAAAAAAGCAAGTTCAGCATTTCTGTACCTCAGAACCAGACTAACGTAAGTCACACTAGACTAATTTTTCAGGAGAGCACCAAAACGTTTAATCTGGCTCAATCATAGCTGAGGAATTGCGTTCTCACAACCCTCGGAAAATACAAAAAGGGTTTTTTCAAAGGACTTAGGTTTTTGTGGCTTGTAAAATCAATTTCTACATACAATGATGTAAAATTGACTGAAAATTGTAAAATATGAACTTACGTTCGTCTGGTGTGGTAAAGATTTTACAAGCGTGCAGTTTTGCTTTTCAGTTTTGTTTCTTTCGCAGCCGCAGGAAGAAATGTGGTGAGGGGCGAGGGAAGTAGCGGAGAGTGTTTGTGTGTTTACGGTAATGCCTTTTTCGCTCAGGCGAGGAAAAAATAAGCAAGAGAAAAAAAGTCGTTTTTATAATAAGAATGATAACTGAATCGTCAAATTAAGCCAGTACGTAAAAGTTTGAAGAAGTCTCGGCGGGCCACAAGTTAACCCCTCACGGGCCACATTTGGCCCGCGGGCCGCAGGTTGTGCACCTCTACCTTACTGTATAATTTTACATCTTATAATTACTGATAAGAGGTTTTTTTTATAGCTTATGGAAAATAATAGTATTTTTTTATTTATTTATTTTCTATGGTGGCATTATTAAATCTAAACCAAACAAAGCACATGTAATTAGCACAAAATAGCAAGATAAGATGATTTTCTAAAATTCTAGTGTGTTAAATTTTAACCCTTTCGCAGTGGGAAGTGCAAATACCTGTTTACTGCTCAGGCTAGCTGTTTATTTCTGGAGTGTCTGTCTAGCACAAGAGAGTTTTCGGTTATTAAGCCTAAATCCATGAAATTACCAAAATATGCACATATTGTGTAATAATGCTCTGTAAAGTACGTAAATGGCATATAATTTATGCATTTTATTCACATATATTTTTTATACATTTTATTTGAAGCATTTACCAACTATTCAATTACTTTTAACATTACACATTTGAAAACTGAATATGTTACTTAAAATTTTTTAAGACATTCCAGGATACCAAATGTATAACAGCTGTGGGTAATAAGAAAATAAGCCAAGAAAATAGAAATCTGGCCAAGAAATAGGTGTTTCTTGCTCACATATATACGTAACAGTTTGCACAAAATCACCCTTATTAGCCTAAATAGCTTAATTTTCTAGTCTTGTTACCATTCTTTAATTTAAACTTTTTGGATAATCTTTAAATCTATAACTTACCAGTAAAAACTATATTTTGATGTAATTTCATTAACGGTGCATTTCTTTCTAATCAAAACTAACTTTTAATTCATTAGTAAAATTATTTCTGAAACATTTCTTAACTTCATATGATCTGCATGAAAAGTTTATTTTCCCAATTACTTCTATTCAGAGACCACCTCTCTGAAAGACCGATTTTCTAGTCTAGAGAGTGGTTTATTAGGGAGGTTTCACCATTCTCATTGACTCTCATTGATCTTCATCATATGAATCATAATTTTATATTATTTTTACCTTAAGAATTTACATTATGGCATCAAAATTTATCAACTTACCTTAAATACATACTCCCCATTAACATGACCAAAACCAGCATGAGTTGACTGTAAATTATTTAATGCCTAAAAATTAATTTTAAAACATTAGATAGGTTCATGCAACAAAAACTTAGTAACATCTATTAGAAAAACTTTTTTTTTTTTTTTTTGGCTATACGATCAAAAACTGAAATTAGATTATGTTAATACTTCATTTTTACTAGATCTAATTGTATGCAATTCAAAACATACTGATAACATATTTTAACCTATTCTACACAAAAACACATTTTTACTGCCCTGTTTTCTTTTAATTCACAAAATTAAATGTTGTACAATGTAATGTAAAACAAATGTTAAAATAAATTTACATTAAGAAAGAGCAAGACATCACAAAACATTTCTTTCACACAAACAATAATTTGAAAAAATTAAAAGAGTTAAAAGTTTTAAGAAATACTAGCAGCATTACTACACAAGAAATAAAGAAATAAGAAAATACAGCATATAAACAATGTATTTGTGAAATTGTGAATGAAAAATAAATCAGCAACCAGACAGACTTCTTTAAACAACAATAACACCATTTCTTGTCTAAAAACCATAGAACAAATGTTACATAGAAGATAATTTAAATAATATTTTACAAAAAATAATTTGCCAAACAGCAGCTCTGAAGAAACTAAATTACAAAATACAGTATAGAGCAAGCTTTGTAACCTCTCACCACCTTTCTGATGTATGAAGTAAATTTCATCCAATGTAGCTTAAAAGACCACATTAAAATCAGCTCATCCATGTGGAAGTTACCATGCCACACACAGAGGCTTCAAACTTTTATGTGTGTGTGTGTGTGTGAGGGTTTTAATCTTATACTATTCAAAAGTCAAAACAGGTTTTTATCAAACATAGCTAAAAACCATCCAAATTATATTGGTTCTCTAATATTTTTTTTAAAAATTGCATTGAAATCAGCTCATTTGTTTGGTAATAATCATGGCATTCTTTCCAACCAGGACCAGGTTTAGGGGAGGGCAACTGGGGCTGTAGCCCCCGGAGCCTCCACAATAGACATTTTTACGCAAAATTTCCTAACGAATGAAGTGCAAAATAATTTTTTTTTAAAATAAAATTCTGACAATGGAAGACCAGTTCTCTTAACTTTTTCCAACTCATTTTTTGTTTTGAACATTCCAAAGTGTGTTTTGAATTCATATATATATATATATATATACATAGTATAGAATAGCTAACTTACGTAATGTGAAATCCCAAGATAATCCATTGATAAAGTGAAAAATATATAAAAATAAAAAAGCAGATAGCACCTGGTGCCAATTAACGAGCTTATTCCGAATAAAGTGTATAAAAATAGCCTTTTAAGCCAATTAAAGAGTGGATAATTTGGATATAAAGCGCCAAATGAGACCAGGTGGGCTTTAGGCCTAACCACATGTATCCATGAGTCGGATATGGAATGGATATATATACACACACAATGTATCATGTTACAGAGCAAATGTAAAAAATTACATGTAATTGTCATATTATATATGTACAGTGAAATACGTTTAACACATATATGCTTAACATGAAAAATCGGTTAACACGGAATGACACAGCGGTCTGGACCATAAACTATGCAATTTAATATTTTTTTTTTTTAACACGAAATAAAAATTGTTTAATATAAAAAAGTTCATTTTTGAACTTTAGTGGCATGTGTCTGCGACAAGTCACTAAAGTGTATTTGTGGACTTGTTTAAATTCTGAGAACTGGTTCCTCTTCCTTTGGTCATTGTAGGAGTATAAATAGTACCATCTATCAGGTCTCTCTCCAACCCCTAATGAATGGAATCCTTATCCATACCAATGTTCATTCATAATCCAAAAGATTCTATCAATGTAGTTTCCTGAGACAAACCTGACAGCGAAATCAACAATACTGTTGCCATTCCCCCTCTACTTCAGAAGTGCAGAAATTGGTTAAAAGTGTGTGCAGTTATTTAGATGCGCATTCAAATGGAGAGATGAATAAAGCAATTCAGGGTGTCTACCAGATTTCATAAACTGAATTTCATGACTTTTTCATGATTTTCATGACCTTTGCGCACAAATTTCATGACCTTAATTAACTGTAAAAATTATTGTCGCAAATGTCATTGTAATGAAGAATTTCGTATAATTAACAAATACATATAGTAATGCTACTCAGTTTGGCATGGCAGCATGAAAGCTTTGTTTATCTCCTCGGAAAGCTCAAATCTGGCATCGTGAATAACTTGGGTTTTTCAAGTTACTCAAAGGTGGCAGTCTGAACGCACCCAAAAACAAACTACGACAAGTTCTGTTTCATTCACGATCGTCCCGAAAGGGTCTTGACATCACTCCCTTCAAGCATCTATTTGATATCAAATGGCCTGGAAAGGAGATTTTTATTTTTTTAAACGGAAAAATCCATGACTGAAAGGCAAAATTCATGACTTTTTCATGACCATTTTCTGAAATCGTGACTTTCGTGACCGGTAGACACCCTGCAATTGACGATCTTGAACAATCTCAGGGGAAAATGGTGCTGAAGACTGTATTTCAAAAAAGATAATTGATTTTTTCTCCCCAAAATAATATTTTTTTATACTTGCTTTTCATCTGAATGGATGCAGCCAACTTGTAGTTTACATAGTTGAAGTCGAAATAAAATATATAAGAACTTAGAAAATATTGGTGGTTTTTTCTCTTTTTAACGAATCTTTTAACACGAAAAAATATTTCAGTCCCCTCAGTTTCGTGTTAAACTTTTTCACAGCATAATACTATAAAATGTATACTACATATATAATAATCATGTAGAACGACAGTTCTGCTAGTGACGCAGCCAGCCCCAACCAACCAACCGTAAAATTTCGCGGCACTTATATATACAGCTAACTTTTCTATTTTCAAAAGTGTCTCATCTGGATCTCGGAATCCGCTCTAACGAATTTTTTACAATTAATATATGATTTTAATCGGTGCCAAATTCGATGAGTGACGTCGCCGGTTAAGCTAGGAAAACTCGTTTTTTTAATTTAATCCAGTTCAAAGAGGGAACTATTTAACACGCGTAAGGAAATACGGAAAATGATCTCGTTTTAAAGGCGGTAAACAAGGCAGGGAGTAGGAATACAGTGCTGTAGATCCGTGACAAGATTTGTACAAGTTACCTTATATCGTAAACCAGCTTGGTCCTAGACAGCTGGTACCTTTCGCTCCCTCTTCCTGAGCAAATGACTTGAGTTCTGTCCTCGACGTCGCACTTTTGCGAGATGAGCTTTGTGTTACTGTCGTTTTTCTTTTACTTCATTTTTAAAAATAACAGATTATTATATACTTTACTTATTTTTTCTGTAATTTATTTTACTATAATTAATAATTAAAAATAGTTAAGAATTTGAATTAAAAAAATAATTAATTTAAGTATTTTTTGGTAAAACTCCTTCCTAACTTTTTCTTTAAGTATTTCGTTTCCCTAGTATTTTGATAGCTATTTCTAATTAAATTAAGTCTTTATTTTTCTAATATTATTAATTCTATTTGGAAAATTCAATATGTAATTAATATTTCAATGAATTTTTTTTCTCTTCAGAAAGCTCACATAATTAATTAATAATAATTATTTAGTATTCAAAGGAAAATAAATAGTAGTTTTACATACTAACTAGTTTTAATAATCATTCTTTTACTCTTCATGTATATATAAAATTTATTGAAATTATTGAATTATAATTTTAAAACCAATATTTTTTCCAAATCTTAGGTTTTTCTCACTTTTATTTTGTATTCCTTTAAATACCAGATTTAAAATTTTGTTCAATACTTTTCAGATAGAAATTTGATTAATTAATCTAAATTTATACATGCACTATATTTTGTATTAGACATTTGAAGGCCGGAGATGGCATCTAAAACAAGATGTTGTGCCCAGCCGAGCCGAATTTATAAGATACTGAAGATGGTAGATAACTGAAGTATAAATGTCCAGGGTTCTCGTCTACCGGATGGCTGATAATCTAAAAATTCGGAGTTTTGGACGTTTTTTCTCACGATGTAACGTAAATACGCTTCAGAAGCACTGAGAAAGTCAACCGCGCAAGACCCTTATTCTTAAACTGGTAGTTCATCTAAACGTTCTCTAAAAAAATGAAATTATCAACTGATAAAAAAACAAACAAACATAGTATGTAGTTTTCTAAAAAGCGACATAAAACCAATTATAAACAATAATTTTTTGAGTAATTTTCTATTTTATTAATGATTATAGTCATTAATTAATTTAATCAACAATTTTGAGATGTATCATTAACTTATTAAAAACTTAGTATATCATAATATAGTTAAAAATTTAACTTAGAGATAGCTTTAAACTGAAAGCAAACATTGCATTAATAGATTACATTGTAGTATGCTACTTACTACTGCCGTGAAAATTTAGTTTAGCTAGGTAAAAATTTAGATTTTCAAATTTAGCAGGCTACCAAAACAGAATTAAGATTTTGTCCATTGCATTGTGACTGATGGAGTAGAAAAAAAACCCAATGATCTCAGCCTTGCCTGAAGTGTGTGTTAGAAATGAGGTAAAATAAACACAGAGACATTGCATTAGATCACCAAAATACAAATTTTATTCAACAATAACAGGGATAAACAACTAGTGGGCTCGCGACATCAGTAATTAGAAATTTAAGTAAGAAAAACACAGGGCAGGGGTATTACAGCGCGTGGTAGTAATGCTCAAAAACAAAAATATTAGAGTGCTTTAATTTCCCATTTATTAGCCCTTGTAAATTAAACAAAAAAAAGAAAAAGAAAATGCATAATTAAAATTGTCATGACAAAAGTAGCTCGATTGGATCCAAAAATTAAGTTAAAAGGCTCTGCTGCAGCATTAAAAAAAAATTTATCCTATCAAAAAAAAAAGGAAAAGAAAAATTTGGGCAAACCTGTCCCCACCTTCCCCAAGCCACACAAGGCATCTGATGAAAATCCCGCACAAAATCCTTAACTGATACTTGAAACCCCACTTTTACAATCCAACAGGTGAGTTTAAATAGTTACCAAAATAAATAAAAAGGGGAACTTTGCAATTTTTACACCAAAGGGTGCAGC